>JANPWX010000013.1:7097178-7144806 GCA_024734555.1 Trochalopteron elliotii
TTATATTATATTATATTATATTATATTATATTATATTATATTATATTATATTATATTATATTATATTATATTACATCATATTACATTACATCATATTACATTATATTATATTACATTATATTACATTATATTCCAGATCTGTGAGGGAAAAAAAAAAAGGAGTATCTCAAAGACAGAATCTTGTTTAAGGAAGAGCAGGAAGGAATGCCTTGGAAGAGGCCTAACTGGAATAGAAGTAGTTTGGATTCTGTCCTAAATGGGTTCTTGAACTCCAGCCCAACCACTAGAGGAGCTGCTAACAGCTGTGGAGGTCATGTTATTCCTGCAGTAAAAAATATGGTCACAGAGGAAAAGGTGTTAAGATAGAGCTTTATGTATTTAAACAGCAGCAGAGAGAATAGGAATTTTGTAGACTCTGGCAAGATCCCAGCCCTTGAGTCTCAATGAAATGAGGGTTATCTCCCTCCCTCTTTGCAAATACCAGCTGTCTGAAATTCTCTGGCCTATGAAAAAAGATACCTGTTCAGGAATATTGTAGATACTAACTAGATTAAATCTCTATGTAATATTATTCTTTGAAAATACCAGTTGCTGAACTAAGCTCCTCCATCCTCACAATGTCTAAAAAATTGAAGGAAAAGTAAGGTGGTTGATTATACCATGAGATGTCTGAAACTTTCCCTTTGGGGTGTTCTTGAATATAGTCAAAACCTGAGACTGAGCTAGCTCTCAATCATGTACAATGACATATCTGAATTTCAACAGACCTGTGCTTGACTGACAGTATAAACTTAATTTATAAAGTGGCTGTAAGTTTAAAAATACCCCTTATTACTGTCTGTAATCAAACTGCACTATCTCATCCTTAATGAGGTTGTGGCAGGAGAATGAGATTTGCTTGTGTAAATGTATCAGGAAAGAAGTGATACCAGTCTAAAGTAGGTCCATTAATAAATGAGATGGAGAATTAAATTACTAATGATTTTGAAATGGCTGAGATAAAGAAATTCCATGTCAAGCTGCCTTTAGTAAGAGAAATAACATTAAGTTAATTAGGAGTGCTGGAAAACCCCCACTAAACTGTGAATTCAATGTGAGAGAACAGCTAAGGAAATAAAGTTTTGTACATGACTGCTACTAGACGGTAAAATGAGGCTCTCTCTAGTGCATCTGTAGTACTAAAACCCCTCTTATCCTCTGCAGTGGTTATTATTGGGACTGTATTTTCCAAAACCATTTTAAACTGTTGATTCTATCAAAAGAAATAACAGCGCCTCTAGGTTTTCTCATTCATGCCTTTTCTCTTGTCCTGTTGCCCTACCTGTTTTGATAGAAGTGTTTGCACTGCCTTATATCTAACTGCATTTTTGTAGTTTTCCCCTGGGACAAACAACTTCTACAGAGTAATGAGGTTTATTAGCTTGAGTGAAGGTAATTCAACAGTATTGCTTCCATTAAACAAACGAATTTGTCAGCTCAGGTATGTCCTCATGGCACAGCATTCATTGCACTGTTTAGATTTACTCTAATGAGATGTTAAGCTGAAGATTTCTTACTGCTGCTGGAGCTGGTACTGACTGCCATTTTTGATCTTATCAGGTTTTATTCTAGATGTTTCCTCCATATTATGCCTTTCATTCTCTCCTTTTTTGCTCAGGTCATTAAATCCTACCTGACTGATTTTTCCAGTCACACTCTTTTGCCTTTCATACAACACTTTGAACTCTTTCTTCTTTTTGAGGAATGTGGTACATTAGGAAGGCTCATTTGGAAATGAAATGCCCATCTTTTTTATCATATTTTTCATGCTCATAAAAGTAAGAGGTGCATTAGAGTAATGTAATCTTGAAACAAACACCCTGAGAGGTGTGAAATGTCTCTCTTTATAGAGGGTTTCCTGTTTTAATGTCAAGGTGATTAATGATTGGAAGGGTCAGTAATTTAGTAGGACCATTTTGGTGATAGGTTGTTTTATAATCCTCAATTTTTGATACTGAAAGACCCAACTATTATTTATGCAAATCCAAATACTTTCAAGCTGCTTTTCTGGTAATGATGCTAGTTCTGTTTTTTGATGTAAACAAAATAAATTGAATGATGAAAACCAGAAATGTTAAGGCCAATAGAGATAATTATACTTTTCTACAGTAGAACCAGAAATGGAACAAACATTAACTTTATTGCAGTATTTATCAGTATGTTGAACTCAAGGTTTTTAATTTACAAGGCTCTTTCACACTATTCTAATTCTGCCACAGAGATGTTCCAATGAAAGAAGGGAGTTATAAATCAGAAGCAGAGAATGATCTTCCCCAGAAGAAGATAAAAAAAAAAAAGAAAGAAAAAGGCCAATGGGATCCTCATTTTTTTGCCTCCTAGATAATTTATTTTGTTTCTAAGACATTTTCTGAGCCATGTTCATTAGCTGTTCCTCATCTGGTGTTCCTGTTCCATTTCATCTTCCCCAGAAGCACTATTATTTCATACCAAAAAATGGGTGCTGGTTAGGGAGGGAAAATCAGAAGATGAGAGACTGCAAACATTGCCTTTCTGCTCAGAGATACGGGGAAAGAATGCCAGATTGTGAGAGAGCCTTTCCTTGGAAATTCAGTGGTAGATGAAAGGACAAATAATAATATCAAATATTGAGGATTATCTGGAAATATAATGGAAAAAGAAATGGCTTTCCCACTGCTTTAGAAAGAAGGTGTGTGCTTCTCTCCATATGAGTTTCAGTAACTTCCTTGTGAATTCAAAGCTCTTGTGCACTGTCTACTTTGTTGAGTATTCAGACAACCTATACAAATTGCTTAAATATCTCAAATCAAGAACAGCACCTGGATATGTCATTAATAAAACATCTTGTGTCTGATGCTAAATCTAATGAACTCTAACAAATGATAGAGAATGATTAGTAAAAGGTCAGACAAAAACTTAGAAAATGTTAAGCACATTATTTTGGCTTCTCATTTGGATTCTGAGTTCTGTGAATTTACATTCTTTTTTACATTATTTTACATTAAAGTAATAGTGTAAGGTAGCCATAAAATTTTCTTATAAATGAAGAAAAATCATATGTACTCCATTCTTACTGTTGAAAATATTGATAATATAATGCTGCCAGGGAAAGAAGTTTAAGGAAAATGATAATCAGATTCTTACTGGATCTGGCAGAAATCTAAGAAACGTGGGTTTATAAATATGAAGCTCCTGAATTTGATAGAAACACTTTGATATTCTCCTTGAAGAAGTGAAGACTGGTAAAGTATTCTTAGGAAAAGTCCTTAAATACTAGAACTAGGGTCAGCACTGAGAACTGTAATCTGAAGCTTCAGTCAATTTACCTTGTCAGAAGAATCAGGTTGTATCATATACATCCCCTGAATCCTACCATAGTGTATTTGAATCAAACCTATTAACAATCATGCTTTAGAACTATGTAAATGTTCTCTTCACAGAAGCAAGAGTAAATCATGTTAAAACACATTGAAAATACTGTTTGCACAATCTTGCTAGAAGTAAATTTATCCTGTAACTCTCATTCTGAAGGTAGATTGCTATGCCCAGCAAAGAAAACGAAGGCATTTCTTTGAAACATGTATTGAAATATTTTGGAGAATGTTTTATTGCATGTCTGTTGTTGAAAATTCTTGGTTTTTATTTCTTTAGCAGCTTTGATAGCAAGAAGAGGTGAGGAAATGCTTTGTCACAGTTTTCAAAATGTCAGAGAAAATGTTAATTTTTGTTTTTTATATTTATCTAGACTTCAAAGATGACTGTAGGAATAGATTCGTGGAAATCAAGTATACGTATCCACCTTCATACTAATGAAGTTTGTGACTAAAACCTCATTGTTTTGCTGTAAAATTATCTAATGCCTATTAAGGATCTTTAGTATTATTTCAAACACGCAGAGTTTTGTACTGAATGCTCACCCTCACTGGTGCCTCTTTGGAGATTCAATGAAGTGAAGATATATCAACACTGTTAATTTTTTTTTTTAAATGTGAGAAGAAGCTCGTGCAAAGTAATTTATTTATGTTGGTATCTATAAAGCCATGGGAAAAAATTCCTTGCTGAAGTTAATTCCTCTTTTTTAAAATTTATTGTTCATGTATTATTCAACTACTGGTGTGTAAAATATGTGGATTTTTTTTTAAAAAATATCTTTTTCTCGGACAGCAAATTCCAGCTCTGTAATGTGACTTTAATCCTACCCACTGAATGATAAAATGTAAAAAAACCTTTGAATCACCATGATGTAAATTGTACAAACAAATAATTTTTGAAATGACAAAAACATAAATAAAGATTCATTTTACTATCTAGCATATTTGTTTCACAATATTGCATGCATGATACCAGCATATTGCATTACCACAATCCAAAGCTGAATTAATACTGACACTTTGTTATCATGCACACATATTTTAAAAGTCAGTCTTCTAAGCACATTTTCACTTGAATTACTGCTTATTCACACTATGTGCTATTGCAAGACTGATTTCTGATGTTCATCCTATAGCTGTAGTGGTGTGGTTTTAGTTTTATCAGTTTTATGTATGTATTTGTTCCTTGTTTTATATTGTTTTTTATAAGTTGTAATGGTTTGTCCCATGTCACCCGTGTTTAACCCTTCTTGGTTTTACCCTAACCCTCGTCGTGTGTCAATCATAAGTTATACAGCCCCTGAGTCTTGTCTATCACTTTGAGGCCTCTCCCAAAAGTCTAGAAAGTTCCAGTGAGGGCGTCGAGTGATTGGACAAGACTCTGGCCGTCTCCCTGCCTGAGTTATTGATTTGTTGTAATATGTGTCATTAACCTGCAGAGCCACACCCACGTGATCCCTGATTTGTCCTCAGTTAAACCCATCCCTGAGTTCCTCCCCTCAATAAAAGATGTTGCATTCGGGTGTTCCCTCTCTTTTCTGCTAAGGGCTCTTTCTGATGAGGGGTCTCTGCTGAGGCAGACACCCTGAGCTGAGGTTATCCCCACTATGGGATGAATAAAGCCAGTGTTTGAGCCCTGAGCAGACTCTCTCCTTCTTTCCTGCTGTTGTCGCTTCTCTCCTGTGGGCAAACCAGAGCCCACGGGATGGGAAAGGTTCATTCAGCTACCAAGCCGTGCCCCTTCTTGCCGTGGTGCCAGGGCTGGCCGAGGCAAAGAGACACTGACACCACGTCATTCAGTGATTTAGAAATTACTTTAGAAAGACTGTAATTGATTGCAATAAAGTGCAACTGTGTACAGGGAAAAAAAAAGGTGTCTTATGACAGAAAGTGATTTAAGATTTAATTCATATCTGGAGCAATTTTAATTATATTAAGATTTCTCCACCTGTTTGTGTCATGGAAGACAAGGTAAACATTTGCTTATAATTCAAATTCATTAATGTTGTGATTCAAATTATTCAATTTTATATTTTATATATTTAAAAATGTTCAATATTAAGTATTGTACAGAGCAGGATAGAGTTTGCAGCTTGTGACACCTAGATGCAGCTGTCCACATGCAAATATCTGTATGTTTAGCTGGGTCAAACAGGCCAGTCCCATGCATATGCCTTGGGTACTGCTGGGTATTGCAGGTAGCACAAGGTGACTCTTTTCTTGGCAATTGAAGCTCAACCATGTCCAGTTCAATTAATGTGTCCTAGGTAATGACTCAGCTGTCCAGTCACCAGACATCTGTTTTAGGGTGAGAGTAATAGCTCCTTGAGGCTCTCTTCACTTGACTAAACATAGGCATCTGGAGTCATCTGGGACATAATAGAGATTCTGAGGCACCATCTTACAGCTGCAGACAAACCTTGGGGTGTATAAGAGGCAGTGTGGACAGTGTCCTCAGAATGTGTTCAACAGCACTAAATGCCTCTGTGTGGGCAGTTCCATGGAGGCTCCATCAACTGCATTGGCAAGAGACTTGGTTAGTTGCCTACATCTAGAAGATTTAGAGGAGGGTCTTATTTGCCTAAACATAGGTGACCTGTCTTATGAGATGCCCTAAGGTGCATGTCCAGACTGCTTGGTATTTCTCAACCAGGTATGGCTTCAGTTGTTGCCAGGATGATTCAAGTCACACAAAGGCACATCAAGTCACAATTGATGCTACATTTAGATAATTTAATTGATACCTTAATGTCATTTAAGAGATCCTAGCATTTGTATTAAACTGGTAAATGTGAGAAGAGAAGCAGAGGAGACTCTTACCCTTAGGTAATACAGCCAGAGGCCAGCTGGTATGGTGGTGCTTGGAGGTGCTGCTTTAGATCCTTGATAAAAATTTCAGATATCCACTGCTTGTAAAAACCTATACATAGATCCCTAAACACAGGTGTCTTTCTGTTATGAATACTATCAAAAAGGAAATCTAAAAATGTCTATAATAAAAATGGCTATCAGAACCAAGAGAGTATTAGTATCATTACTATTTTTCTTTAATTAGCTAATAAAATACTATGCTAGCTTCTTTTAAAATTATTTCTTTCCTATACACAGTGTTTCTATAGATTTGTGTTTATTTAGCTCCTTTCTTCTACAGCATTGCTTGTATTTTCTTCATCTGCAAAATAAAGCCAAGATCTCCCTTCCATAGAAATGTCTTTGGCTGTATCTGAAAGCTAACTCTAAATAAATAGATATTAAATTTCTCTGGCTTCTGTCAGCCTAGTCATTATCCTGTAGGTACAATTCATCTAGTTCAATGTAGGAGAATCATGGGTCTCCTTGTGGTGCTCTATGTAAGGAGCAAAGCTAAAGGAAGAGTAAAATGATATACATTTTTTCTTACTGCATGTCCACAAATACAATAATTTTGATAATTCTTCAACTATATTCTACTTAAATTTGGTCATACTTTATGGTTTTCTCCTCTTTAAATTTACATCCACAGGCAGTAGTAGACATACCTCTATACTCCTAAACTGATGTGCAAAGGCAGGCTTTGACAAAGGACTCTGATTTGGTCTGTCTGCCTAGGTATTGGCCCACTCCACAGATCAGTTTTGGTCTGCTTCCACTAGCCGACTCCAGATGAAATTTGCCTCAAAGGAAACTAGCTCTAAGCAGTGTAGATGTGGTGCAGTTAGTGTTGGGCTTCATGTCTCTCTTTTGTTTAGGGGTGCAGCATACAACCACAGTGACTCTAACCCATTTTTTAATAATCTGTTTTCCCAAGACACTCTTTCTAGGCTACAATTCATAACAACAATTCCATTCTTTACAATGCAGCTGTCCAAGTAACATGTTTTTATGAGGTTGAGACCAGCACATCAGCTGGTCTACCTCATCATGAAGCAGAATGTTGTTCACAGGTACTAGCTCTGACAAGGACTGGAAAGTAACAGCACAGTGATATGAAGACTGCCTTCTGTTTGAGTAACTCTCTTTAAGAAACTCTTCTAATTGTTATTTTGTCTAAGTCACTGAACAGCAATCATAAAATTCTGTGTCATTGTGTCACTTGAAATGGCCACCTGACACTTGATCAAAGAAGGATTGCACCTTTCTTTCTCTCTTGAATTATTTGATGCAGAGCCTGTGGACTATAGACATTTTTAAAAATGATATTTTATACATTTAAAAATACTACAGGCCCAAATTTAATTTAGTTTTGTTTGGAATCCAAGATAATTAACCCTGGAATCAATCTATTTTAGAGAAAATGTTTTCAGCTGCAGCTGCAGGCAGATATTTCAGTTTCAGACACAATAGCCATAACTAATTATCCATTCAACAATAATTCTGTTTAGTCTGAGGAGAAAGAAGCCACTCAGGTTTTCATTTTCAAGCTTTAAATCAGCAGATGCTGGAACTTAATCAGTCTTTGTCTAATGAGAAATTAAACACTGTCCTTAGAAAACAGATTTCACTCCTGTCTTCTGGGGTGAAAATTTAAATTTACATTTGCTTTAAAAAAACAAAAACAAATTGCATTTTTAGTAGCTACAAAGAAAGTGATATGAGGTTAAGCTGGAAAGGTCATGCATTACAAAAGATCACACTTAGCATGGAAACACCTTGAGAGATTTCAGCTGGAAAAGCAGATACAAAAGAACACTAATCTATTTCTTCACAAATGCTTTACTGTAAAAATGCAAGGAAAACACTAAAATAACCTTTTTTTTTCCTCTAAAGGAAGTTCACTACTAATTCTGAAATATTAAGCCGCACTGGACCTCTAACACAAGAATCGAAACTCTTATCAGGAACAGATTAAAAACAAAAAATAAAATAGGTGCATTGAAAAGAAGCTTTTGCTTTCTTATGTAATGTGCACGTGATCTGCCTGATATCACCTTGTTTAAATTCCTCACTTGAAAAGGAAAAGGATACAGTAATGATGCAGAACTATTATACAAATAATAAATATCTGGAAAGGAAGATCCATAACATGAAAGCAGGGTAGTTCTGGCTTTCATACTCTGGTTTTCTTTTCTTCTTGTCCCTCAAACTGCCTTAAGTGACTTGCAGACAAATGCATCTGCTGCGTGTTGGGATCTCCTTAGTAGAAATCATTCTTTTGGGTTGGACCTGATGTTCATCTGGCCTATGAATTCAGGTCTCTGTATATGAAAACCAGGGCCTGTAGGAGAGGTGGACATACGAGCAGGAAATTGCTCTTATAAAGGGTTGTGGAGCAGGTATGCACGTAGTCAATACTTTTTAATTTGGTTGGTTCCTGCCTGATGTAGGAATGTGTAAGCAAGCAATGACTGTTGACACTCAGCTAGAAAGTGTAGAGGGTGAGTAGCTCCTGCCACCTCAGTGATTATCTACAGCTCCTGGCAGTCTAATGAAGCTGAAGCCATCCAAAGACCCATGATGTTCTTGCCAGTGTAGTTAAGCCCTTACTATATTGAATGCATTTTGAAGGTGACAACCTTTTTCTCCAGTTACATCTTTATGTCTTCATCACTGCAAAGATGCTGCCATTCATTTGTCCTTTCTTCAAGACAGAAGGACAGGAGACTTTTGAATCTCTGCTCAAAGGATCCACACCCGTTCCGTACAGATACATTGATTTCCACTATTTTCAGCTCCTCTGTCCTATTCAGCAGAACTTACACTATCAAACCCAATGGATGTAATTTCTTCCCCCTTATCCCAACATGCAAACTAATATGACATTAGGCATTTTGTGCCTTCACCCTTTCAAAAGGGTAAAAAGTAAAAATTCCTCCTGCACTAATCAGAAGAGGGAGGTATTAAGAAAACCCCTCTTCACAGTGTGGCCTCCTGGAGCTCTCATTGCTGCTTGTGACATGGCCAAGCATGGATTCACTTCAGTGCAGCTTCACAACTACAGGAATGGTTCTAACAATGCTTAGCAATAACCATTTTATCTATGTATTTCACTATCATGTAAAGGGACTGTAATTCTTTATTAAGGGGATGATATAACGATTAACACAGTAACTGAAATTAATAATGTTAACCTGTGTTTGATTCATGGAAAAGAAGACATCACGTGTTAGGGACTGTCTTTTTGTAGGGTAATCTTGAAAGGGCTGGGCAAAAGTAGACCTAAAGAACTATGTGATTAGTAGATTTGTTAGAAACAAAGAAATTTGAAAAAAAAAGGTGATTTTTTTTACATTTTAAATACATCGATTCTGTGTCTAATAAAATCATGTGCTTTTAGACGGGAGCACATAAGACCCAGGTGGCCACAGAACACACATTTATGTCCAAAAATTGGAGAAAAACGATGAAGAATTAGCTAAGGTGAAACATATTTCTCTTTTAATACTAGAAATGTGTGTGTCACTAGGTATTTTTGAAATCAAGTTAGACTTGAGCAGAGGCTACTTTCACTTTACATGCCACAAAACATGTCCTTATGATTTCAGTAATTTGCATGTATCACTGCTAATTATAATTACTCCAGTTAAAATATTACTTTGGTTGTCTTATGCAATTTTTTGGATTCATAAATCTCTAAAGCAGTCTGCAGATAGAAGTAGTCTGTAATTTGGATTAGTACTGAATTGTTTGAATAAAATGAAATAGTCTGTTTGGCTTAAAGAAAAAAATTACAGATATATGCTAGCTATTTTTTAAAGCAAATTTAAATATACATACCTTCTGTGCATATACTGATATATAAATTAAAGGGATTATGTCTTATCTTTTTTTTTTTCAAATACAGCAACTATTGACCAAATAGCAATGGCTCAAAGTAGAAACTGGGTTAGAGTTTACTGTGTCAATGGTGTGTGGATTACAGACTCACCAAGTACATATTCATAAGATAAAGCAAATGACTCCTATGGAATCACACTGGGCTATCATGGCAGAGAATTGTAGATTAAAGATCACTTGAATTAGTTAGGATTGCAGTGAAGCAAACATAATGGGTTTCCTATTGACAAAGTATTCTCAGTTACAGTTTTTATTTTCTGTTTATCCAAAAAATAGCAGAATAGATTGAGGGTGAATGTAAAGGCTCTCTCAGCTGGAATGAAGGTATTGAGGGGACAGGTAAGATTTGGGCCAGGTCAAAATCCCATTCAGTGTGGTTACTACAAGTATAAAAAGACTGGAGAGGATAAGACAGTGTTTCAGGTGTGTTAGCATTCCTCTGTCTTACAATAACAGTAAGTAATTCAGACCAGTGAGAGAGCAAATTACTTTCAGAGGCTATTTAGTTAGCATGAGGAGAAAGAATCTTCTGTACCTATGAAAGGCTTTAGTTCTTATTTTTATAACTCAAATTTCCCAGGCACTGCCACAGCCTGAAGACAGAGCAGAAACAGAGGCCAAGAGTTGCAGAAGCCCGAGAAAGAGCCATGGGTAGGCATAGCCTTCACTGTACATGAAGAAGAGTGGACACACAGTCAGGAGGGTAGACCACACTCACTCAGTGAAGAAGGAAAGGCAATTTACATGTACTAAAAGAATAAACATTATTGTACAAAGGCAAATGGGATAATTGTGGGTAGTGTACTGGAAATATAGAGTAGCTTGTTAAGCTATCTAAAAAGTGCAGAAAGTTTCTTTTTGTAAACTATTTCTTTTATGTGAAAGATACATTGACAAATTTAAAAACCTAAAAACCTTCATTTACAATCAGATGTACATCCTACACTTATTCATAACAACCATAATATTATTGCTTGTTAATTTAGTTGTAAGTATAGCAAAAAGAATAAACATGACAGCTATTATTTTGCCATATTTGAAATAGTGAAAAAGTCCCCAATATTCATATCTCAGATCTTTGCTGTCTGTTTACCATTCCTCCTGTGGACCCATATACCAAACAGTTGCACCTCTCATAGAAAAGCAGGAAACAAAAGCCATACAATATTAAAAGTTAAGGTACAGAAATTTAATATTTAAGAGGAAAGCTCACACAGGACTCAATTAAACAGCAGTGATTTATCTTAAAATATGTTACACTGAAATCTTTTAATCTTTGTATTACTTCAGGCAGATATTTAAATCACATTGAAGTCAGAGTTGCTTACACTTATCTCATGTGTTTTCATGGTGTAAGACCCTACATTCAGTGCAATGTGATGGAGCATGTTCAATGGAAAATCTATTTTGATTGTCATGGAAGTAGAAAAAAGACTGTGTACAAAAGAGTATTTTCTAAAGGGAACTAGCAGAAGTTCCTCAAGCACTGATCGTTTCCTGAGTACAGTAAATATCACTAGTTATTGCAGTAAAAGAGAAGTATGTGAAGTGCATTGGCAACAAAAGTATTACCACTTACAATAATTGATACTATCGGCAGAGCAGACTCATAGACTTTCCAGGGCCCTCTTATAAAAATTGAAGTCTGCTTGAGATTTCTAAATTTTTTTAAAGCAATTTGATGTTGTATGAGTAGAAAAAAAAAAAAAAAAGGTCCAAAGTCATGATACATTTTTGCTTGGGGCTAATTAAGGAAAATGAGAGTATAAGTTTTGTAATTTGTGAATATTGGCATGCATGGTCAGTCAAGGGGGAAGAAAGCTGAGAGCTCATAAAACACAGGCCATCTGTCTTCTTTACAGAGATAATTAAGTATAGTACAACCTGTGGCAAAATGACAACAGTATAGATATTCAGTAGAGCGATATTAAGGAATCTGATTTATAAGTTAGTAGTTGGTTAATAATTATTTTTCATATACATTCAGATCATATTTCTTTTCTCTAAAAATCTGTTTTCAAGGAAATACTGTTGGATGGAAGATAAAATTCAAGAAAATATCATTTTTGATCATGCCTACAGTTCTAGTGAACTGTAATGAAAATTTTCAGTTATTTAATATAAAAACCCATTAAATAACTTTTTGTAGTTTAAAAAGTCTTTTTTTATAATTAATAATATGAAGTCTTCTGAAAATTGGCTGAAGTTAAAACATTCTTTTAAAATGGAGAGAAATTAATAAAGAAAATATATGTTAAATATATGCTAAAGAAATCTATTTGCTTGACTATGTTAGAGGAATGTGTAATCACCTTAAAAGACACTAAAACTTGTCCTAAACATGTTATCTGAAATATTGTTAAACTGACATTCAATGACCCCATGTTGTTCTTGGGGTTTTGGGTGCTTTAGTCCAGTGCCCTTCACAAGTCAAATTTCTTTGACTGTATTTTCCCATGTAAGATGTTTGAAGGGCAAGTGAAGACACTTCTATGTAGGGAAAGCTCAGGTGCCCTACAAAAATGATCACTGTAAGAAATACCAAGGGCTCCTGTGAAGCCTATGAAGACCCTATGAAGATGTTATCACTACTCTGTGGAAGTTCTGCAAGGTTCTGCTGTAAAACAGTTGGGTCCTTGTTTTACTGAGATTACTCCTACCAGTGAACTTTTAACCCTCTGTCTTTTAGAAGTTACTATCATGACATTAAAAAAATACATAGACCAACTGAAGGTGAATATATGAAAGATGTGCAGAAATGTAACTAAAGCAGAGAAATTGACTACACTAAATATGCTTAAGTCTTTGACTTATAAATCATCACAATAATACATAAAGTGTAAAGGAAATGCAATTAAATTTGAAGTGGAAAAGTTACCCAACTTTTTACTGTGCTCATTCAGTATTTCAGTCCATTAGTTTTTCTCAATGTGACAGCAGTATCCCTCAAAAGCATTGGATTTGCTACTTAAACTTTAAAATCACAAAGAGAAAACATTACAAGGTGACTTGGGTGATTGACCTTCATTAGTCATTGATGAAATTTCTTCTGCTACTCATTGCTTTTCTAGGCATTGGCTAGTGCCTTGCATTTTTCTGCAGAGCTCTGTTGGCTTTGTCATCTTATTTTCTTGTCCATTGCATCCTCATTCATCTCTTTTGATTACTTCCTGAATACTGTGCAAATCTTAGATTGCATTAGATAAAATAATAGATCATAAACATATTGATGTCACAACTTTTTAAAATCTTGTCTTTTTCTCTGTATCATCCAATAGAATAGAGGCAAATCTTTCGGGTTTGTAATCACTCTCATTTATAAAGGATATTTTGTTGTGATTGCAAGTAAATTATTCCTTGCTTCCAGAGGAAATAAAACCTCATGGCCCCACTAAATACATCAGTTGAAAGCTCTGAGAAAACTTAAACTCAACTGTCTCTGGCTTTTAGGAAGAAAGTGTAGTTTATGCAATCAGAACAGGTAGGTATTTTACTGGTAGTCTCTTGAAAATCACACGGACAATCAGCCCTTCCTCTGGGCATGTGGATACACACAGAATTAACTTTGCTACTGCTTTTCAGACTGATGTCAGCTCTAGCAGCTCTGTGTAGATGCTGAAAACAGTCAATATACAGAATGGTAATAAATTCACTCTTCTTTCTGCAGCTCTATAAATCACTACCTTAGCACATACATGGCAATGGTATGCATTTATTGTGTTCTCTCATCTTGTACTACTATACGTCTGAGTCATTTGCTATTTCAGTAAATTAATAGGCTCTTATTTTTGATAGATTCTTGAGTATTTAGAAAATGCATGTGACCATTTAATGCCTTAACATAAGAACAGGCTCTTCTGAGGAGACCAGTGATTCTTCTAGAAAACTATCATGGCTCTGAGTGGAACTTCACTGAGCTGATTCAGATGGAGATGTAGAATTGTACATTCTGACAACTGTAGAATATTTTTTCTGCAATGAAAGGTGCTTTGAACTATTAGTACTTAATCTGTGAGATTTAATGTATCATTATGTAGTTTTGAGATGGAAATCAGGCTGGTAAGCTTTTGTTGGTTCTGCCACTACTACACTCATATCACATTTAATTTGTAAGGTACTGCTCATCTATTTTAGATATCTTCCATTTAGGAAGTAGCTGGACAGTGAGACAGTGCAATTCTTTTCCAGAAGTCTTTACAGAATGCTGATAAATTTGTAGTCCTCTCAAGTATATCTTATTGAAGGTTTATAAAAGAAAATTGTTGCAGGGGGAGGAGATCACTAGCTCCTATGGAGCATATTAACTAAATCACACATCATGCTAAACAGTTAGCACACTCAGGTCAAATCATCTCTGTCTTTTAAAATAAGATTTATCATCACTGAGTTATTAAAGTTTTGTCTATTTTCCTGAATAGTCTTTTATTGACTCAGACAATCCTTTGTACCTTCCCAGCATGAAATTATGATAAAAGGTTGAGTCCTACAGATGTCTAAAATGTCCTTGAAATGGAAAGGGAAAAGGGCCTAGGTTGCATTTCAAAAATGAATACATATCACCCATCACAGAAAAATGAATTGACTTTGTATTCATTAGATGACCAGTGAAATAATCTCCAATTAAATGAACAAGATATTTCTAGTTCCTACAAAGATACAAATTTAATCTTACATGTCTTTTTTTATTTCCTTTTTCCCACATATCAAAACTGTGGTTTTGTTAAGACAGAGAACGGAAATAGAATAGAAACACAGCCATAAGAGAGATCTCAAACACCATGCTAACTAACACAGTTTTACTATTGTTTTAGCACTCTCAGAAGCAGTGAAAGGTTTATTTGGCCAGATAATGTAACATAAACCCATAGATATAATATGTTGCTTTTATACCAATTTACACCTTTATGACATGACCTAATGAAACTTCCCCATGCACACATGGGGAAGAATGATGGCAGTGGTTTTACTTGCTTTTTGAGTTCAAGAAAGATCATCTAAATTTCTCTTCTGCCTTTACATGCATTATAACGATTATTTGAATTACAGAAGTGCCAATGGACTCAGCCATGAGTAAGACCTTTTTTTAGATACTCCGTAAGTACATAAGAGACCTTTACCTCCAAAAATCTGATTGGGAAGAAGACTGACGTATGCTACAGCCAGATAGTGGAGGAAAAAAAAACCACGAAAAACAAGACAGGGAAAATGAAGCATTGTCTATAAACCTATAAAAATCAGAGATTAAAGACACATTTTCACTAAAGTGTAAAATGACTGCCTCACAGGAAAAAACAAAAATTATTTTTGGGAGGGCCAAAAAACTACTGAGTGTTCAAAGGTGTGTTGTTTTTGGCTAGGATAGTGTTAGTTTTCTTCATGGTACCTGGTATGGGGCTATGATTTGAATTTATGCTGAAAACAGTGTGAATAATACAGGGATGTTTTTCCCTAGTGCTGAGAAGTTCTTAGAAAGAGTCAAGGCCTTTTCTGCCTCTTGCTCCATTGCAGGGAAGCTGGAGGGGACACATCTGGGACAGCTCACCCCACCTGACCCCAGCTGACCACACAGTTGCTCGATGTGACATCATGCTCAACATATAAAGCTGAGATGAAGGAGGAAATGGGGGAATATTCGGAGTGATGACATTTGTCTTTCCAAATCACCATTCTACATGATTGAGCCCTGTTTTCCTGGAGATAGCTGAGCACCCTCCCACCAATGGGAATGAATTCTGCTGTTTTTTCTAGGATTCAAATAGAAGATTTATTGAAAAAAAAAAAAAGAAAAAAAAAGAAAAAAATGGAATAAAATTCAGAGAGTATAACTTTTTCACAAGAAACGTGGCCCAAATTCAATGAATTCCCTCCAAGATATTTTTATATGGAAACTGAAATATGGCTGAGACTGCAGCCCATGCTTCCTTATAAAAAGATATTATGGAAATTTTTCTGCCCCTGAAGTTCTCTGGGATTCTTTCCCAAAGTACTCCCTTCGCACTCTGTTAGCGGGAGAAGTAGAGGCCCCTTGAGCCCTGGGATCTCATTCATTACTCCCTGTTACTAGACCAAAATGAATAGTGAATATTAATGATACTTATATCACACCATGTCTCTGAGCTTATTAGCAGCACTTTATAAGCTTTTCCCTGTTTCTGGATTCTGCAGTTGCTATAGAATCATTCTTGCTTTAGCCAAAGAAATGAGTGTCTAGTGAAACAGGAACCGTTTCCATCAGAAAGTATCAATCCCATGTTTCTTGTATTGTTCCCTTCTCAGCTGGTAGCCATAATCTTCCCTGATTTTCTTCTCCAACATAGCATTTGCCCAAGACCTTGTGCTGAAACAATGACTGAAAATAAACCTCTCACCTTAATAATATGCTTTTACTCAGTTAGTGCAACAGTTTGAAGACATTATCTGCACAGCGCAGGGATTTCATTTTTGAGACTAAGTATTCTGCTACTGCCTGACAAATAGCAAACTTTATTTTTACTGCAAAGACAATCATTGCTTTCCTGCAGTAGTTTAGCCTGAACCTTAACTAAAATTCATAAGGGGTTCTGATCCAGGGCTAACAGAAGTATTACTGGCTTAAAATGTATCACTTAAATGTAATTGCTCTGACAATAGGTTAAATCCCATGGAGGAGAATTGTTTTGTCACCTTGGCAATAAAGCCATTTGGAAAGGATCAGAGAACAGCTTGTAGGGCTGATCAGGGATTCACCAGGCAGAGCAGCTAGAAAGTTATAAAAAAAGAAAGCAAGTAAGTTGTTTGATCTGCTTTAGTCTTCTTCAGCAGCTAAGGATGAAGGAAAGCTATTTGTCCCAGGGGCAAAATAAAACAGAGAAGGGCAGAGGATAAGCAGGTTCTAAAGGGGTTTCAGAGAGGGACTGAGCCAGAATAAAATACCTAATATTTTGAAAGAATGTCAAAAACTGTATTATTCTTTAATTCTTTTATAATTAATTTTGCTTTATTCTCTAACTAAAGTGATACTATGCTTAAAATGTTTTTGTCTGTATTTTTCTCTTCCTCTGTTGGCAACAAGTTTGGAGAAGTATTTTTGGAAACTCATGTGGGGATATCTTTATTTCTAGACTACTAAGAAGGACAGCCATGGCTTTTTGGTTTTGGATTCATCACATTATTGGGAAAGTATCTGTTCTCTCTTATTAACTTCAAAGGAACAGGACCAGATTCTCACTTGAAAGATGAGGAAGGATTGACAAGATCTTCTGAAATACCTGCACTCGTCCTGGCTCTTGAAAGGTCTGGATTGTTTATAGGCAGCTACAAAACCAACCCAAGCCAAAGCACACCAGTGGAAATACATCCATTCATTTAAATGAATTTAAGAAAGAGTTTTCATTGCAGCTTTTCCTGACTGTGATGCCTCCAATTAATTAAATGATGAGGACAAAATTGTGATTGCATTACTTTTGAAGAGAAAAAACATTGTTGACAATCTGGTGGACAGAAAACCAGTAGGCTGAAACTGACTATGTATTTCCTTCTTCCTTGACAGCTGCAGATTTTATATATATATATATATATATATATATATATATAAAATGTATATTTTATTTGGCAAGGTAGTTCCACCTCAGGCATTCTGGAGAATTGACTTCCAAAGTACTATTAAAGGTATTCACTACTGGGGCAAATATTAGAAGAAGGATTTTCAAAGTATAATGGAGCACCAGAACAAAAAATACACTTGGACTTTAGAAACAATCTTTAAAATGAAAAAAACACCAAATTTTAAGTGTGTCCCAGACATGGCAGAAGAAAAGGCCAAGAGAAAACGACAAAATACAAAGCATTATTTATAATTTTGTTTCTATGCTCCAAACAAAGAAATTTTTTTCACCTTTGTTTCCATCTGTATTGTGCTGATTTTGTATTTTTCTCTCCAGAAAATATAAATAACTGCACCAAGTATAGCTTTTTTTTGCTGTGGAGGCATTTTACTTTACTCTGAAAGAGAAAAGCTGTAATTTTTCTTCCTCTTTCTAATATCATGGGCTCATTCATCTGCCATTTATAAGAATTAGATGATAATACAAAAAAGCCTTGTGTCATTTGAATCAGGTGCTTCCAAACCTTGAATGATTACAAAGGCCTCTTCTTTCCTTCTGCTGTTTTTCACAATGTTTTTATGCAAATCCAAACCAATTTCCTTTTGTTGAAGCATGACTCAGCAATATAATCTATTAATAACCAACATTTCATCAACAGCAACTTATTTTTGTCCATGCTGATACTGATTTCCCTGGTTAATACCTTAAAATCCAGTCTGGGAGAAGAGAGAGCCAGAGTTCTACATTTCTGATGCTTTTTGGACTAGGTATGTGTACATGTCTTCAGCTGATTTAAATAAAAACCAACAATCAAGACATAAAATGGAAGAAATTCTTTACTATGAGGATGGTAAGGCCCTGAAACAGGTTGCCCAGAGAAGTTGTAAAAATTTCTGCAATACAATACTGGACTTCATCTTGAAAGACACAAGATAAATATCCCACATTCCTTCTGATTTGATTCATTTGACTTATTTCAAACATCACAATTCAAAGATACAAGCTTCAGATACGAGTTCACATTTACTTTAAGGGGAACCTAGGGCACACAGCTCTTTTTATACAGCCATGACATCTACATTATTTATATGAGACATGACCAAAACTTGAGTTATTACAGTCTGAGGTAGGAGTCTACCTTCAAGAGATAGTTGAATTACATGGGTCACAGATAAAGCACTGTAGTACACTTAATTTATATTTTTATTTTGCTGCTCTTTACATTTTATTCACTTTTGTACTTTATTTTTTCCCATATTTTTATTACTATATGAAGCTATGGTTTTTATTTTTTTGCCTTTTTTTTTCTCAATAACTCTCTTTTTCATAAATAGAAATACCTTAGAACACCTTGGAAATAAACAAATGATGCACAAACCTTAAAATTCTATTTGATATTCTCAATGTTGTCCTTTCATCCCAAATATAGAGTGATTCGTTCATCTTAATAGGCAGATAGGATTTTTCAAAAACAAATTAGGTAGCACATTGCCTGCACTGGTGCGTTTATTTGCTTTCATTCATAGCAACTACAGAAATTAATTTTAACTCATGCCAGAAGTCTAGACTTGATATACAAATTTTGTAATGCCCTGAGCAATATCTTGAAAAGCTATGCAAGTATTGTGCAAGGGACACCAGGGGTAAAGCAAAGAATTATGAACCGTGACCTATAGGATGAAATATCTCTTTTTGTCTGCCTTGTGCCTCTTCAATTAGCTTATTTATGTATAAAAAATCACAATAGGTTGGCCTATATTCAAAAAATAAACTACCTCATATCGTTTGCCCTGGTTTAGCCAGCCAATGGAATAATAGCCTGAACTTGGTGATAAATTCAAAGCACAAACATAAACAACAAAAAAAACCCTAACCAACTAAAAAAAAAAAGTCACTTGATTCATGAGAGTACTAAAACTACAGGGATGAAATTACACTCCTTTCTGCAGATAATGGGTAAAGTAAACCAGTGTTTTCTTTTATGGAGGTAAGTGTGCTAGGAAATAATCTTGCCTAAAATTCATGATTTAATATTTAGTGAGGTACTCTCAATCTGTGCTATGAAAGACCTTCTCTTTCAATAGCACAAATCTTTATTATTTTCTTACTAAGGCTTAGATGTTTCAATTTTTTGTACCTAAGAGGCACACCTGAGTGCTTATTGAAGAAAGCTTTTGATTTTCCTTCTTTCAAGAAAAATTACAGGGATGAAAATACATAAAAATGTATTTTCTTTGTTAATCAGTGTTTTGCCACATTTTCCTTTTGCTAACTTTTACTACATTTATACAAGTATATAACAATGGTTGTGTTGGATTCTTCTAGCCTTAAATCCTGCATCTGACAATGGTTGTTTGATATTTAGGAGGAAGCACAAGAATAAGGCAATTTTGTAAATTCTGGCTGTCTTTTTTTCGGAGAATTCCTCAGCTAGAGATTATGCCCATCACTTTCCTTCAGACATATTCTAGTCTATTCATACTTTGAAATCTCACCATAACTTTCAGAATCCACAGATTTGGTAGCAAAACTAAAATTTAACTTTATATCATTTCATTCAGGTAAGAAATACGACATTTTGGATTTGAAGCTTCTGTCTGAAATTTCGGCAGTGTGTCTCCTGATCTTCATACTATGAAAATTCAGTAACTAGTAGCTTCTTCATCTCTTCTGCTGTATCATTGATGAGTGTTTCTCTTCAAGGTATTTAAACCTCACTAACCTTTCTTTGCACAGAAACCGTTCAAGTCCTTTGATTTTACTTATTGCACTTTTGGACACTTTTTAAAATCTAATCTACCTTGTTTGAGATGATGCAGCATCAGGAATGCACGTCTTATTCATGAAACAAGAGCATACCAGATTAATACATGGACATAACGCTGTTTTGTTTTCTATTTTGTATTCTATTAACCGTTTTGCCAATGTTTAGTCTTAAGATGGTATTTCATCAAAAAATCCTCAATATGCTCAAGTGAAGTTACTAATTTAATACCCTTGTGTCTTTGTAATTATTTATTACATTCAAGACACTTCACTATGGGAGGATCATGGACACTCTGATTAACTCTCACAGACCTTTGGACATTTGCCTTTGGCAGGGTTCTGTTTGCAGAGAAGGCAGAATATTTGGAGCAGACAGAGTGCTAGTGTGCCTTATGGTTTTCTTCACGCCCACCCCTGCTGTAAGTCATGCACTTGCAGGGGAGATTTCATGGAGATTTCGCCCAAGACCCCAAAGAAGTTTCATGTGTGTGTGCCTCCACTTCACACAAAATGGGGAACATTAATAAGCTGACTGTGTAAGCCTGATAATATCATTTTACCTTGGTGTGTAGCACAGTCTACAAACTGGACTTCCCAGATGGGTAGCAGAAAGACAGAGCACCTACTTTTCACTACACTGGCTGGTACTTGTTTCAGCAATGGGAATTAGGCATGGGGAAAGGAAGGGGAAAGGATATTTCCATCTGGGTAAATGTTGCTCAAGACTGTGTGTTGTACTTGCTTGCTCAAAATTACTTTTATACTGCTCTGAAAAGAACGACTGAAGTAGAAAGCCTTGAAAAAAAGAGAGATGCTACACTATTCTTTAGAAAATGATTGACCAGTTTAAGTCAGGGAATATCTGAGAGCTGGGACACTGCATCTCATATAGAGAAGCAGTAGAACTCAGTTCCTTAAATGGGAATGTGCAGTGGTCCCTTAGATGTAAGGCATTCTGCCCATCTGCCATCCCCCATTCTGGAAGAGTGTAGGTTACCAGCAGCTCCTGCATCCCGTGTGCCATTGGTATGAAAATATTTCAGATGGCTTGGTACATCATAGATGTATCCAATGCCACTGGACACCTATGTTTAGGCAACTAACATGAATCCATAGAGCTGGATTCAGTTTAGTATTTTAGATAGTTAAATTTAGATACCTACCTGTCAAGATGTTATTATCTAGACTGCAGGTATAATGGACACCTAACACACTAACCCAGTTAAATGTGCAGATACATCCTGTGGTGATGTGCTGCTTCCAGCAGGATTCATGGACATTCTGAACTTTACTGCGATGCATGAATAAAACCTTTAATCCCAGGATAAATATAGGAAGTAAAAATTGGCTCAATACTAAATGTTTAAGAGATTTTGAATCATCAGCATCCCAACCTTCTGTCTTGGAGTTTTCTCACTATTTGTGGACCATTAATATTGAAAATGATTAAGCAGGATTTTAGACAGACTTTTTGGTAATCAACCAAACATTTACTAGATGCTGAGAGCAGATGCCTATTTTCTCACCTCTGCTGATAGGAAGGAATATTTGTGATCAGAAACATGCATGTGAGGTTGTTACATTCCAATTGTTCTTTCTCGTTCTGTTTTTCAGGAATGGTCACTAATTCTTGAATCTCATTGCCTGCTGGGATGTATGATTTATTTCTGGGCTATTATATTACTGTTTTCTGAAGTAGGAAGGGAGGCGGGTGAGTGACATTTTTATTCTCGCTTGCTTTCACACTTCAATCAAACTTTGCAAAGTCTAGGAAACCAGCTTGTAGCTTTCAATCATGCTTTGGGTAGTCGCTGGCATATGGTTGGTAAAAGAAAATATTGATGCAGTGTTGTTTGGTGGGAATGTAAAAAGATTTGTCTTGAGTGACTTAATTTTAAAGCTAGACACAGATCATGCATAATATGTTATTTCTACTACTTATATTCTTGAAGTAACACTGATAGTTGTCTTAGGGAAAAGAGACAACAGTTCAGACATGAAACTTTGGATGCTTTTTTTAAAATTTTTTATCGAGATACTCTCATGATACTGTTTAGCACTCATAAAATTGTGTATCATATATATCTATGTAATAAGGATCAAACTGCTGATGGAAGTGAACTTGGTTAGGTTGAAATAAATATTCTAGATATTTTGAATTGATTAAGATGAGACAAAAACCAGCCACATCAAAGGTATAAATAGATACAATTTTTTGTAATATGGATCAAAATCTTATTAATTTTATATTTTTACACAGCCACATTAGAGATTTTGGAGAGTTTAATTTTTGCATCTTGCCCAAACAATGCCAGCCTTCTTCTGTTCAATGAGAAGCAGGCTCAAATCTAAGTAAGAAGACTGGAATTAAAGATACATCCATCATCACATAACCTTGTTTTAAATCTGAAATTTTATTTAATTAATAACATAGTTTTCTGAGTATTATTCATATTTTTAGAGAAATACCTGACAGGAGAAGACTGAATAGCATGTAGCATTTCTTGAAATATTCTTCTGAGAAGACATCCAATTGAGCAGAGAGTTATTATTTTCTTTTTTTTCCCGTTTCATTTCATTAACACACAATGGATTAATTTTAAACAGGGGATTTATTTTCATTTAGTTGGGGATTATTTGCTAAAACATTTCGAGGGCATTCAAGTTTTGAATGTACATAGTCTATATAGCAGTAAATAATCTAACTGCTCATTTACTTTCCGATCCACCTACACACCTAATATTGCCTTTTTGCTTCTGTCTGCAGTTAGTTTTGTTATAAACACTCATATATTCTTTTGTGCTAAGGAGCAAATAGTTTTCTGAGGACAGCATCTTTGGGTTTTGATTCTTACAAATGTTAGTTCTGAGTAAAGGGATACAGGAAAAAGGGATGTATGGAGAAAATACTGCAGAGAAGAGAGTTCCCAATGAACACAGGAAAAATAAAGTACGAAACTTTCTTGAGGAATATGCTAGTTTGCATTTGATAGTTCCCTAAATCACACGGATGTATCTATATATAGCAAATTCTAATTAACACTTCTAGAATTCGGCCTTTCTCTTCTGAAGCATGTAAAAAATACAATTTTACACAGCTTGCAGTGATTTTATGATTTTTTTTTGGCTGAATATATTTTTAGTGCTTTTTTCCCCAACAAATTCGACTACCAGTTCTCATTTTCCTTATTGCTGTCACTCTACAAGGAAATAATAAAATACCATGAAGACGGAGACTTTGATAGTTTCCTCAGTTTAGCTTGAAATACATTTCTTTTTTTTTCTTTCACCTGTGTGGAATTTTGTATATTTTGTAGTTTTCAAGCTTGAAATGTTTAATGCTGTTGAGTTCAGTGGTGTAGTGATCTTAGCTGGCTGTCGGAACCCAGCTGTTCTCTCTCTCTGCCTCCTCAATAAGACAGGGAGAAAATAAGATGAAAAGCACATGGGTCAATCTAAAGACATGGACATCACTCACACTGACTACATTCATGGGCAAAATAGACTTGATCAGGGAAAAATTAACTTAATTTATTGTTAATTAAAATAGATTTCAAAGCTCATGTGCAAACATTCACCAAAACCATTTAAATAAATAAGTGATGGAGGTAAATAACTGCAAATGTCAATTAAGCATTTTGAAGCTATTTGAAGGTTTCATTCCATCAACTCAAATGGAGAATATTTTGAAGTGTGTTTTTAATGGTGCTTAAGTGGCAAATTAAATAACAATTTAGAGACTGCATCAAGCTTTTAAGCACAAAATATTGCATTTGATTTTCCCTAAAAGCATCCACTATCTGTAGGGAGTCTGTATAGGCTAAATTAAAGATAAGTAGTCTATATTTTTAAAGAAATGCCAGCATTGCCTTTTTGTCTGTATTCTCCTCTTCCTCTGTTGGGAAGAAGTATTTTCAGAAACTCCTATGGCTATCTTTATTTCTAACTTACTAAGAAAAAAAGTCACAGCTTTTTGGTTTTGGATTCATCACATTATTGGGAAAGTATCTGTTCTCTCTTATTAACTTCAAAGGCAACAGGACCAGATTCTCACTTGAAAGATGAGGAAGGACTGACAAGATCTTCTGAAATGTCTGCACTCGTCCTGGCTCTTGGATTGTTTATAGGCAGCTACAGAACCAACTCAAGCCAAAACACATCAATGGAAATACATCCATTCATTTAAATGAATTTAAGAAAGAGTTTTCATTGCAGCTTTTCCTGACTGTGATCTCTCCCATCAATTAAATGATGAGGACAAATTTGTGATTGTCAATAATATGTCTTTTACTCAAAAGTAATGCAATCTGGTGGACAGAAAACCAGTAGGCTGAAACCGAGTATGTATTTCCTTCTTCCTTGAGAGCTGCTCATATAATAAGCATATTGAATAAAACCTTACAACAGTATTCCTAGACCAGTGACTAGAAAGAAACAGAATCATAAACAATCTCATTAGATCTGAACTTTAAGTTATATTTATCAAACAAAAGTATGACTTTGAAACATAGATCAGGCTTTTTTGACGTGTTTTCTGATAAGTTATGCTATGATTTGGAAGTAGATATTTGCTTGTTTGTTTTTTATTTTAGTTCAGTTATGGAATTAGGTACATAACTTTTCCAATATACTAAATTAAATTTTGAAACTGTACAAGGTGTGGATGCATTCAACTTTAGTAATTACAGTTTTCATCTGCAGAAACAGTCACATGTCCATTCTGGATAATTCCTCATTTTACAGTGCTCAAAAAGAGCAGAATATTATGACCAGAACACTGGAAATTGTGTTATTCTAAGGAGTTAAGAATGAGGAGGCTCAACAATGATTTAAGCATGTTATGTAGAGCATCTGGGATATGGGAACTTCATTTATTTAATTACAACTATCACTAGGTAAATCAGTTTATATAAGATACAGGAGCCTGGAAGACTGAGATAAGTTTTTGTGTTTAACCTTTGCTGTCTGAAAAGTTGATGTCTTGGGTGGAAGGCTAGCTGAATACTAATTGTTCCATGGTGTCTTGCAAAGCAGGCTGGTTGATATTTTGGCTTTGATTTGGATGTAACAGCTATCTTATGAGACTGGCAACCCACTTATTCTCAGTTGCATCCGTGCATGCTGGAGGACATACATGAACAGTTCTTATCCACAGATGTTCACTCCTGTTTTCAGCAGAGATTACAAACTTTAAACACTGGTACCTTGCCAGAAATTCAAAATTCTGGACACTATTTGCATATAGTCAGGCAGATGGCAGGTGCCATCATTGTTAATTTAGAAGGTTACATCTCCTGGCTTAAAATATTCCATCTTGATGTTAGCACTTTGAAAAAGACTTTTCTTTTGTCAATGGCTGGAAGTCTATCTGTTTTGGTAATATATCAACTAATGTGCCTATATATATGTAGTTTATAGAAATAAAAATACACTCATGTAAATCCCCTCATATACATCATGACATCTTGTGCCATTTGTATTTGTTTGTACTTTAATGTATCTATCTTTATGTACATATTAAAACCCCACATTTGTTGATAAACAATTAAATTTTTTTTTACTGGCCACTTTACTAGTCTTGATCTAAATGCAAATGACTGAGGCAGGTCTTCATTTTATCTAGAAATTAATTTGTTTTTCTATACTGCTGCAAATTGATTTTGAGCACAAATGGATTCCATTTATTGCCATGTAAGGAGGCTTTCATATACTTCAGTGTGGACTAAACTTCTAAGCTTTGCCTGTTGGCAGCAATAATGAGACCATCAGAACAAAATAATAGCTCTGATAGAACAGAATACCTTCTGCAAAATGTAATATTTTGGAAAGGCATGATGAAACATATAATACAGCCAACTGATTATGTATTAAGACATTTGACGTCAGAATACACTCCTGATGGATGCTAGAATAATCTTAAATGTTTCATTTAAAATCCTCAGAATATGGGGGCTTTTTTGTTTTTGTTTTTGTTTTTGTTTTTGTTTTTGTTTTTGTTTTTGTTTTTGTTTTTGTTTTTGTTTTTTTGTTGGCCTCAATAGTGGCATGTGTCACTGAAAGTAAAAATATGAAGAAAAAGGAAGTGGGTTTATTTCTTTCTTTCCTTTTTTCCCCCTGTATTGGCTTTCTAGATTTTAGTGTTTTACAGTCATCCATTACACTTCATTACATCCATTAAAATGCATGAAGATTTTATCATTAATGAAGTCCTTCAGTGCAGATGCTTCCAGCAGTATAACACAAAGTCTGTGATCTTAAACATGGTTTCTTTCTGATCAGGTTAATTGGAGAACATGAGATTTCCTGCTTCAACTCTTGCTCTAATATTGAAGGGCGCACATTCAAGCCCAGGTCTTTGCATACTTTCCCCATGTACAATCTGGTGCCAATATTATTAAAAAAAAATTAGTAAAGCTCATGGTAAAATCAATGTTATGGTTTATAGATAGTCATGTGGAAGTCCTATGGCAACTTTTCTCAAGCAGAAACCAAAAAAATGTGGC
This sequence comes from Trochalopteron elliotii, assembly GCA_024734555.1. Lineage (NCBI taxonomy): Eukaryota > Metazoa > Chordata > Aves > Passeriformes > Leiothrichidae > Trochalopteron > Trochalopteron elliotii. The sequence goes on from JANPWX010000013.1 coordinate 7,124,173, forward strand.
AAGCATGTGTGATAAAATACTGAAACACACTGAACTGTACAGTCATACATACTGAAATTTTATGTCATCCATGCAATATCCACAAAATGAAGCAGGGAAATGACAGAGTAAAATTTTATCATTTGGGAGTTTCTCATTGAATAGCTAAAGGTCTAATATGCACAATTAACCATTTTAGACAATAGAAATTTTTGTTACATTTAGTCTGCCGCTACACTGGCTACAGGATTTATCTGATGACATTCCAAAGAGCAAGAAATCTGATCATGTAATCATTTGTGACACAGTTGTACCTATACCAAAGACTTGGATAAGAAAAAGGGAAATAAATGCAGGCTAACTGACAGAAGACACTCAAGAATAAATCCAGTAAAGTTAGGTGGAAATTTATTTAAATCATGCTACAGCTGTAGATATTAAACCCAATGAAGTCAATAGAGATGTGTCACTTTACCTGAAATGAAGTCCTGTGCAGGTATCAAGTCTCTTTTCTTGCCTAGCAATACAAATACAGTAAAACCAAGCTGCAGAATGAAGACTTAGAACACATTTGTAAAATTTTCTGACTAGGAATAAGATGATATAAATCAGGAAATATATGAAAACTCTGGAGAGTAGCTGTTAGGAGATTTCAACCTCACTACATGTTGGGCATCTCCATTTCATCATTAAGTCCAAAAGGTACTTTTATGGTTTGCTTGAAATTTCTGAATATACAGCAGGTCATAGAACTTCTCCAAGTGACTCTATATCAATTTCTGGATGTATATATTTTTTCAACCATAATGGCTCACTCACCATTAATATGAGGATTTTTCACACTTCTAGTACATGTACTGAAAGTGCTTTTATGAGGGATTGACACTTTTATTTGCTATAATATTTATTTACAGATTGATTCTACATGAGCTTTTCAGTGTTGTGGGGTTTTTTTTAAGTGCTTTAATATTGTTTGCAAAATACTACCTTTAAAGGACATTGTATGTTTGTAGTTCATTAGTTATCCCTAAGCGCACAGACCGGTAGAATAAGCACAAGAATGAAAATCCCCAAACACCTTTAGTTTCTACAGTACATGAATCTCCATAAACAGAAATCCATCAAGGAATGAATTTTATGATTTTAATCCTTCCAGCTAAGCAATTGAAGAAGTAGTCATGAAGTCTGAAATTATGCAAACAAAAATATGTCTTGATTTAATGAGCCAGACAGCATACTAATAAAATTCTCCATCACAATAAGTCAGTCAATAAAAGTACAACAACATTTTGCAGTACATTTCACAGAAGCATGAAAACTGAACCTTTTTCCAAGTGCATCATGAGAAGTAACTAAGATTCAATATGACAGGGGTTTTGGTATTTTATGAATACCTTGCTCTTTACTTATTTTTATATCCAGTAATAATATATAAAGAAACCTCTACACCAATACATAGGAGACTGTAATTATTCTTAAATTAGTCACTTTTCTTATAATTTGCTATATTCAGTAGCTTCTCCCAATTAACTTTTCTTTTTTGGGGAAGCGATTCCTTGTAGCTGTTGCATTTGATCCAGTCATCCTCCTTCTTTTAAAAGATAATGGAAAAAAGACACACATCCCCAAAGGACAGCAATCAAGTTTCTGAGACTTCTACTTGAGGAACAGAAGAATCACCTTCTATAGGTGTCTTCTGCATCCACCAAGGATGGAAAGAAGCCTGTAAAGGTATGTGGAAGGAGAATGTCTGCTCCTTTAGTGGTGTCTGATCAGAGAAGGCATGAACAAGATCATACAGAGACGACATGTGATAAGGGAGGTCTTGATAAGAACAACCCTAGTCAGATACACTGATTAATAAGGATATGTGGAATGTGAGGATGTTTATTTTCTCATTTGGGAAGATAAGGAAAAGAAGGGAAAGAAACACAGTTATAAAACATGATTAATTAGCACTAACAAAGACAACAATCAGAAGCAAACTTGTCTGTCACAATATCTGATGATGTATCAAAAAACTGCAAGGCCAACCAGGACTTTGCAATGGCCAGTGATGCGTATCTGAGTGTCCAAGACTTTGGAAGGGGTTCAGTGGGACTCTGCCAACTGATGAGGCCATGTGCAGATGAAAAGAGAGCAGGGAGGAACAAAACAGAGATGGGCAGAAAGGGATAGAAAAGGGGCTGACATGTAAAATGGAGACAGTTGCTAAATTTGTCTGGCTGAGCCCTACCCCTTCCCCAGTCTGTGCTGTCTTAATAAATAATTTCTTAACAATCTCCCTGCATGATCTTGCCCTCTAATCTGTGTGTGTCAGTGCTGCAAGAGCTCAGTGACAGCTACTGGAGGGTGAGAAGAGGGCATGAGCAGAGTTGAGTGAGGGGCTCAATGCTGTTTGCTGAAGCAGCACTCTGGGTCACAGACTGGATGTCAGCTGATGGGAGCAAGCATCTGTATCTTCCCAGCCAGATGTGCACAGTGTGTGCATGTGGATCTGTTGGAAAACTCCAAGCTGCATCAGCCCCAGGTTCAGGCAGGGCTATCAGGCAAGTGGAGAGTCTGTGCTGGTATTTGGGAGGGACCTGGGATTGAGGGGTGTACATAGGAGGAGTGACTGCAGTGTGTGTGCAGTGAGCACCTAGATGGACAACTGGTGTCTCAGGGACGCATGGGGTGAGTTAAGGGGACTATAATCCTCTCAGGGATGCCAGGTTGGCAGAGGGGCTGTGTGGGTGCTCGAGGAATCAGTGAATGTCCATGTGCTTGTGAACCTGGGGAGAGTGGTGTGTGTGCTGCACTTGTGACCTTCTGCCTCTGCCTGCCCAAGGGAAGGAGAGGACGTGTCCCTGTGTGCCTGTGTCTGGGGTGAATCCTGAATGGGGACTGCTGGGACAGCACCTTGTCTGCAGTTGTGTCAGTGTCCTGTGTGTGTCCCCTGCTCAATGTGTTTGTTTGGGATATGTTCTCAACTTCACTCCTAGCTGAACCTAAAAATGGGAAAGCGATATCTGCCTCCTTCAGCCTGACCCAAACTCTCCAGGCACTGGGCTGGGGTCCAGCACATGGGTCCTGGGCTTGCAGTGCTGAAGAAGACAGCTGCAAATTCTGGGTGAATTTTTCCACTGGAAGCAGAAAATAGTAGAAAAATGTTAAATACTATACCTAGATTTCAACACATTTCTTAACTGTATACTAAGGAGTTAAAGATTAAACCTGGAATTGTGCAGTTACAGGTAGTCAATCTTCAACAAGATTACATCAATTTTTTACTGAGCTTACTAGCCTTCCCTTCTCCCCTTCTCCTTTTTTTATTTTTCCTGCTGGTTATAGCTTACAGTTTACTGCCAATACTTAAGATGGCCTTAGAGTCTTGTTTTGGTTTTTTTTTTTTTATTTTTTCTCCTAGAATTAGAGTAACTTCTGTGCCAGTAGATACTTTTCTGCCCGGAGCTACTTTCCATGCAGTCATCCTGGGACAATATTTGAGCTTGCAGGAAAATAATCCAATGCAAACATCCGATGAAAAACTAAAAATTTATGTTTGAGCAGAGGAGAGGAAATCAATTTTGGCCAACTGAGCATAGCACTCCATCTCCAAGCAGATGCTGATTTCATTTTGCCTGCACTCCGAGGCTGTCCATGAGGAGGCTTGGAGTTCTGCAGATGGGATGTGTGGTCTGTTCTACAGGTTCCAGGACATGATCTGAAGTGACATATTTTCTGTAGGTTCTAGGATCTCTTGGTACTTTATTTGCCCTGAGGCTGCAACTATGAACACATGCAGGCAAGAGTTCTTTATCCTCTGAGGAGGTTTCAAACTCCCTGAAATGAGTACTCCACCAGTCACATATTAACTTAAAAGGAATTGTGCTTTGGAGGCTCAGCAAAGCATGCCTTGTGTCAGTGTAAAGATTTCATACTGCTTCTGTTGGACTGCAGCTACTTCACAACCTAGTGCTTGGGTGAGACCAAAGGGAAGAGGACACAGTTTCGTAGAGAAATGGAAGATTATTTGCTAAAAGTGGGGGAAGAAAACAATATTGAAGCTCTTTTATGTATCACTGTCACTGTAGGGCAGTGGAGACAGGAAGAGGCAGATGTGTTTTGCAGACAAAGCAAAAGAAAAACAGTGGTTTTTCTTGAAAGAGTGGGAGGGGAAGAAGTATGCTGTTGAAAAGAGGTTTTCAGATGGTTTGGACAGAGTTTAGGAGTAAGCAATATACTCCCTCAGTGTGACCTATTGAAGGTAATCAAGGGTTTGGTATGACATGTTTCCACTCATAAGATTCCAAAAAAAACCACTTTCTGAAAATATTGCTGTCTATTTACCTTGACAAATTAGAGCTTTAACTCCCTTTTCCTCTCCTGGCAGAAAAGGAACTGAAGGCCTTTATGGACAAAAAATTGACCATGACACAACAATGTGATCTTGTGGTAAGTAGGTCCAACAGCTTCCTGGCTGCATAAGAAGAGTGTTGCAACATGTTTAGGGATTGGATCCCTCCTCTCTGTACAGTACTGGTGAGACAAATCTGGACTGCTGGGTCCAGTTCTGCAATCACCAGTACAGGAGAGACATGGACTTGCTGGAGTACAGCCTCATTGTAGAACCAAGTTTTGGAGTATCTGTCCCAAGAGGAGAGGCTGACAGAGAGACTGGACTGTTCATACCGGAGAAGAAAAGGACCAGGAGGGTCATATCAGTGTGTATAAATGCCTGCTGAGGTGGGGGCTACAGTAAGTGGAGGTAGGCTGTTCTCACCAGTGCCCAATAAAAACAGAGCAGACAATTAGCACAAATTGAAACACAGAAAATTGCATTTAAACATAAAAAATTACCCCAGAACTCCAATTTTTTTAAAACTCTGGAGGTGTTTTAATACTGAACAGTGCACAGTCTCCATCCTTTCAGATACTCAAAACACAGTTAGACAAAGCTATGAGCAATTTCACAGAATCATAAAATCATTAAAGATGAAAAATACCTCCAAAATCACCAAGTTTAACTTTTGACCAAAAAAGCTAGACTTAAGTGCCATGTCCAGCCATTTCTTGAACATTTCCAGGAATGGTGACTCCACCAGTTCCCTGGGCAGTCTATTCTAATACTTGACAAGTCTCTCTTTGAGCAGGAAGGTTGAATTTCATGATCTGCAGAGGTGCCCTCCAGCCTCAACTATTCTGTAATTCTATGAAAATGTAGTACCTACATGGATGCTCCCACCACAGTGGAAACTCTTTTTTAGTAAATTATTGTTTAGTGATTGGTTTCAGAAGATAATTCCCAGATTCTTGGGAAGAATTGAGTGATGCCTAACTTTTTTGTGCAGCTATTAGTTTGTAACAGTATACATTTGTCTCTCTATAGTCCAATAATTAGCGCTCAACCAAGTGTAGACTAGAGTAGGTTGTGGCTGGAGAGGTTTATACACAGTATTCTGGGAAATATTAATAAGGCTTTTCAACACTAAATCTCAGTTTTCTCCTTTGGAAGCTAAGGAAGTATGGTCTGTTAGATGGAGTGGAATTTGGATACACCCCTGAGTTTAAAGGGTATTTATAAACAACATAAGATCCAGATGTCACATGACAATGGAGTATCTTACTGGGACCTGTACTTTTCAGTATCCTCATCCACAAATGTGGATGAGGACACAACATGCATCCTTGGTGAGTTTGTGGATCAGACTAATAGAGGGAGAGTGACTGACACAAGGATTGGTAGAGTTTCTGTTCAGAGTGAGACTGAAAATCTCGAACCAATACAGACTTCACAAATACCAGTCAGGTAAAGAGAAGAGATCTGCCTTTGAGGTATAAGAACCTTACACACTAGTGGAGGCTAGGAAAGGGCCCTCAGATAGTAGCCTGAAAACTACTGGGGAGTATGGTGAATGGCAAGTCAAATGTGAACCAACATCACACTCATTTCAAAAGGACTGCATCATGTAGAGTAGTTAGCAAATGTATCAGCCCTCCGTAACTGGCACTGGTGAGGCTGCAGATGAAATATTGTGTCTGGTTTTAGATCCCGCAGTCTCCAAGTTGAAGAGGGATGTGGAGAAATTGTAGACAATTCACTGATGAAATACCAGACCGTTAGGGGTCTTGCATGCCATGTATTGTGAGCACTACTCTGAATCATGTCTCCGTAGAAAATTTGGATTCCCTGTGTTGTTAGACATGTCCTAACGACAGACTTAATGCCTACTTGTATTCCCCTGGCAAAAGGAAAAGAATTAGCCTGTACAGGATCCTTGCTGATGGACTTTTCTTGGTCTGCTGTGGGCAGTGACATAAGCAAGCAACCTAGTTGTGCTCACAAATAAAAAGTGGAGCCTGGGAGAAGGTATAGCTGTCTTTTCCTTCTGTTGAAGAGGTTAGCAGGTAAATTCTGAATGGGATGCAGACCTGATGGCCAGTTTTGGCAAGAGCAAACTTACTAAAAATCGTTACTTGCTGTTATAGCATTTTACTGCAGTGCAGTTTAGATGGTGAAAACCCTCCAGTAAAAATTATTCCCTCCCTAGTGCAGAGGTAGCCTAGACCCATAAATGGTTCAATGTGTTCAGATACAAAGAGAAAGGAAAAAAAAATCCACCCAACCCAAAACCCCTAATGCCCTTGCCCAAAAAAACCCCACCAAAAAAACACCCACAAGAAAAAACCCACAAACCCAAATCTCTTTTGTCTGGAAAAAAAAGTTGGAACTAAACCAAACCATAAAACAAGTGAGGCTTGTGAGGTTTATTTCATTCCATAAACACTTCAAAGGTAAACAAAAAAAATGCTTTGTGGTAATCACAGCAAAATTTAAACATTTAACTAACCTTATCCTGGATATTGGAGGACAAGAGATAAGCCCTTAATTTATCTTCACAATATGTAAACTAGAAATTCATTGGCGGCTGCTTAAGTATACAGTCTTAGTTTGTTCAAATGTATTCTGTAAATCCAGCTGGTTGGGTACAAATGGAGGTAATATCAAGAAACTGAGTCACAAAAACCTTTTGTTTCTTCTTAAAAGAAAAATGAGAATGAGAATTGAGAGAGTGATAGCAGATGCAGAGATGAAAAACACAGACAGAAAGACGAGTTTATTTTGAAGTTGGGTCATCAGCTGCAATGGGTGACACATAGGTTTGTTTATTCTACTATGCATTTCTCTTTAAATTTTAGCAGCCCACCAGGAGCACGGGTCTTGTCAAAACCATGCAATAAAAAATCTTGCTTGGGATGTATTGTACAGAAGCTGACACTGACCATGCCAAATGAGCTACAAGAGCAGTTAATCAATTTTCAAATTCTGAAGTAAATGTATTAGATGCAGCACAGCAGAGGATGGAGATCACATTAGTGGCACTGCTAAGTAACATTCACCAAATAAGTAGAGTCAATTGAAGGCTCTTATCCTTCTGGATCCCCTAATACTTTTGCTTATGATGAAATACTATTGTACTTGGGAGAGATGACAGAAATCCAGAAAAATAACCATCAAAATCATTCAAACCTTCCCTAAAGGGAGAAGAAACGTACTCTTAGACATTTGAACCCTTTTCTTCATATCCCATCAAGCTCAGTTCCCTTTCTAGCCATATTTAGCACCTACAGTACCCTTTCCAGGCCAGGGTAGCACTTACTGTTGTACATGTTGACTCTTCCCCTAGAAGGGAGAAGCAGCAAAAGTCAGACTGTGAAATTTCCTGATAGATTTATGTATTGAACCCGACTACTTCAGCTGATTTCCATTATTTCTATCAAAGACAAAGTAGTCATGAGAACCTCAAAAGATCCTAAACAAAGCTACTGCTCCCAGCAGTAGCCACCATAGTAAATTCCTGGTTTACCAGTACCTGTCACTAACATCTAAACTCTCAAATATTAGACAGTTTCTTCCTACCCTGCATTACATTGATTTAATACAGTGGAGACAGGCAATGGGCAGTTTGAAGATACAACACAGATTTTCAGAATTCAAGTCTTAGCAACACAAAAGTTCTATTTGTAGGAAAAAGAAAAAACTTAAATTTTTACCTCTGTTACAGCATTGTTACATGAAAGGTGCACATTCTCAACAGTCTACTTTTCTGACAGACAAGCAAAGCTAGAGACTCCACTGACATGACAGTTTCGGAGTAATTCTTCCTGTCATTTCTGGCTGGCTAGAGGACTCTGTCCTATTGTAGTTAGTCTCAGTTTTTGGTGGTTTGTCACCTTTCAAGCTATATAACTGTATAGTGTATATTGTCATGAAACTCTTAGCACTTAGGGATTACAGTACACCTCCTTGACAACAATGACTATTATATCAGGAAAGTCTTCCTATCTTCTTCTCTCTCTTAAACATCAGACTCAATCTCCTTCCTTAATAGGAGGTGTACTAGAAACTCAAAGCAGTGCACAGGAGTAACTAAAGGATAAAGAAATNAGTCACTGCAGCAAAGAAACTGGTATAAATGTCTGTAGAGCAGGATGAATTTATACCTGCAGGAGCGTTGATTGTCTGAGATAAAAATGAAGACAAATGCTTTAGCTGAAATGTTGTTTTTGAATACCTTGCTGTTGCTTGTTACAACATACTGTTAAAACTACATGACACTTGGGCAATTGTTTTGCATCAGAGGTCCTCGTCACAGACATCACTGATTACGTCTGGTCATACAAATGTATCATGTTGGAGAAAGGTGCAGTGTATAGTGTGATTCTCATTATCTGAAAGCTAACAAGATTACCACACAGAGGAAATGTGCATAATACCTTTGAAGACAGCCTCAGGCCAGCCTGCACTGATGTGGAAGAGGAATAAATCCCATTTTTCAACTTCTCCAGTTTTGCCAACTGCTTAGACTAAATTGTCTTTAGGCACAGCAAAAAATAAAATTGCTGTGTGGAAAAGCTGAATAGTGGAGCAATGTAAGACCTGTGTTTGTGTTGACAGCAATTTTCTTATAACTGAAATCCTGTAAGTTCAGGCTGGTCATGACTGAAGTAGCAGAAGCAGCAAGTCCCATTTTCCTAAATACATTGATATGTTAATTTATCTCTGTCCTCCCCTCTACATCTCCATATTTGATGGTAAGTAGGAACTGAAAAATTCTTTCTGAAGTACCAAAGCTGCTTCTTATGTGTTCTATGCCACTTCAGTCAGGGTCTATGGCCAAGATAAAGAGGCATTAATGGACATAGGTTTGGCTTCATTCCCCTAAATGTGGGTCCACCTGCATCTGGGTAGCTCTTGTACAAGACAATTTTTGAAAGCAGCGAAATCTAAACGAACAGTTACCTTATACCCTCCTCTTCCTTCTGACCTCTTATGCATGCATAGTGAGGCTGTGAAGTCTCTGTTCCTCTTCTCTGGGAAAGGGTGAGAGAGTGGGAGTTCTTCAGGCTGAAGAGGAGAAGACTTCAGGGAGACCTTACTGTGACCTTTCAGTACTTAAAGGGGGCTTATAAGATAGACAGTTATCTGTGACAGGACAAGAGGTAGAAACTAAAAGAGGGGATATTCAGGTTAGTTATAAGGAAGAAATTGTTTATCATGAAGGTGGAGAAACACTGGAATGGGTTTCCCAGAAAGGTGATAGATGCCTCATCCCTGAAAACATTCAAGGTCATGTAGGACAGGGCTCGGAGAAGTCTGATATAGTGGAAGGTGACCCTGTAAATTGCAGAGGGGTTAAAGGAGGCGGTCTTTAAGGCTCCCTTGCAAGCCAAACCATTCTACAGTTTGTTCCTTTGCAGAGCCCATGTTATGTAAAGGATATTTGTATCTGATAAAAAAAACTCTTCTGCATTTCCATTTTCACACCATCATCACTGCAGTGTATATTAGTAGATTATTATTTGATCTGTGTTTCTCTTCCTATAATTTGTGATGGTAACTTCTGCCTTACAAATTATATGGTATTCATTCAGTACTTTGGAATACTTTGGCCATTAATGCTATTCTTGTCTAGTTATTTATTTATTATTAATATGATATACTTAATTTTTATTAATTGACATAATATAGGAAATCTGTCTTGATGAAACACTTAACTGACTACCATGCATATCTTTGGCACCAGCTGACTGTTGGGTGGAATTTACACTAATCTTATCCCAATTAAACAATAATCATTACCATGAGATTAAACTGGTATCTTGTGAAAGTCCAGATATATTATCCCTCCCTGTCTGAGTGTATTCACGTTAACTGGGACATGTTTTATTATCAGGGAGAACTCTGACTTATTTTAACCACGAGAAGAAGAAAAATATTTTTGCTTGACCAGATGAAAATGAAGAAACAACCAAGAAACATCATGAATAAAGATCTTTCAGAAAATCAGTGCTGTCACTCAGCGTTGCAGGGAAAACATCTCTTTTCCTCTCAAGGAACAAGTACACAGACAGATAAAAGCTCTCCTAGACAATGGACAGAAGCTATTGCTGGACAGACTGAGACTGCTGCTCTGGCTATCCTCACAGTAGAAGCCTGGGTAGCCATTTGCACAGGAAAGAGCAACCCCAAGAAGGAAAAAAATGCTTGCTTGGGATGCATGTATGAATGTTGCAGGTTTCCACTCCAGCATACTAGTTATCTGTACTGTGAAATCTGTCAGCCCAAAGTCTGCAGCAAATCCTTTGCCCTCTTTGCTCATGACATGCTGGAAGTGTGGCAGAAACATCTCCTTAGCTGAGCCCCGTTGTCTGTGTATCGGAATGATATGATGTGTGTTACTGGGATTTCTTAACTGAATGCATTTCAAAATTTCTTTTCCAGTTAGGGAAGACTCCTCACTTTGTAGGTACTAGTGGGATAATTCTTTCTTCTGGTCTCTTCATGGCCCACTGTGGCTTGAGTTTCTTTCTGTTCATTGTCAAGGCTGTGGTATAAGAGTTTGAGAGCCTCCTTGCACACACTGTGCTTCAGTTTGGCAACTTAAGTTCTCTGCTGGAAAGTAGAAAACATGATTTGAGCTTGAGATTGAAACTGGATTATATTTAAGGTCTCTTCCAACCTAAGCCATTCTATGATTCCTTAAAGGCAGCAGAAAAGACTAAGATTATATTCTTTATCTCTTGTGAGAGCACACAGTCACATGGATCCATCACTTCCACCCCATGATGTGGGCAGACCTGGAAAAGGCAAAGGTAAAAAATGTCCTGTGGAAGAAATGACACTGCTTTTTCAGCCCTGATCAAATAGAGGTCACACAGACTCTTTGGCTGGGGTAAGCAAGAGCAAAGATTTCAGACAAGGCTTTCTCCTCAATGATCCATTCATTGAAGCTCTCAGTTAAAGTCACAGTGAGTTCACTGAGTTCGGGTCAACCTTCCACAGTGTCTGGTAAATTCTGGCCCCTCGTGAGACCTTAGCTCTCTTCAGATCCTGGTTACTGAGCCTACGCTCCCACATGTGTTTCAAGAGGACAGACTCTCAAAAGTCACCTAAGGAATTGTGTACAATTTTACATAAATAAATCCTCTTTTCAATTTAACCTTCCATCTTGAGTGTACATGGAAACAAACAACCACAAAACCAATACAAAACAATGAGATTCATATTGTACCTAATCTAGTAATACATGTGTCACAGGGAATGGCTAGTTACCTCATGGATTTTAATTTAAAATGAAACGAACATAATTGTTGTAATGAAGTAAGAATTTTCTTCTTGCCTTTCCCTTTTGTATTTACTGTTTATGTTTTATGAAGAAAAATAGGTAACTGAGATAATAATCCTAGGGTTCAACAAAGTGTTTTCGATAACAGTTTTTGGATAGTTTCAAGAAATATGAATTACAATTTGTGGTGCAGGGCATACTGTTTCTTCTGTGTAAGAATAAATTTTAAGTGACTAAAATTTAAGCAATCAATGTTGGCAAATGTCACTAAATTACTTGCCAGCTAATTTTGAAAGACAAAGACTTATACTATCACTATTAACAATATATTGAAATATATTAATAATATTCAGGTATGGTTTACAGCCTTTAACTTCCAAAATTACTGAACTACTGTAAATATGTATCTTATTTGTTGATGTTATTAAAGCATAGAGCACAAGGATTAAAATCCTTTACATCACCGCACCCTCTAAAAATGGGGTCAATGTGCTCAACAAACCTGCTGGGTTTTTTGGCACAGTAATTTTTACCTGAATTTATTATAAGGTTATCTTTTTCTGCTGTTTTGCTTTAATGAAAAATGGATGTTATAAATAACTTTTATGAATCATGCAATAACCTGTAGGCTTCCTTTCTCTTCCTTTTCCTGTATTCACTGCAGCTGTTTGCTCCATATTGGCAGTCTTTCCTTTAATCTGTAGTCAATTACACTCCTTAAATATATTTTCACTGTTTCTCACCTGAGCTTGAAAAAGTGTTTCATAACACATTTGTCAGAGAATTTTGGTTTTGGTAGTTCCCCAATTTTTTTCAGGCTTCTAGATTTATCTCTCTGACATAAGATTGCCTTTTACAAGCAACTCTCTTTTTTGACAGCTCCTCAACTCTATCTGCAGGTGACTGCTACAGTAGTCCAACATACAGTTTTGGCAATGCTGTTGAGTCTAATGATTCCAGTTTCTTTGGTGTTTGAACTCAGTCAAAGATGATGTCTCAGAAGAACACAGCAAAGAGGGAGAATTCTTTCTTTCGCAGAAGCTAGAACAACATTTCTGTGATAATTTTCACTCAGTCAAATGTTTACATGAGGACAACACAGAAATAGAAAAAGAATAGAAGCTGCTTTCTCTAGCAATGAAAAGGCTGCATCTTTCTGAAAGCATACTTTTCATACATGGGAAGATTCCATGTGATAAGGCCTGCAATGAAGTAGGGACTCAAGAAAGCTGGTTAATATTCAAAGATCACCTCCTACAAGGTGAAGAGAGCTCTTTCATAATGAATAAGACATCAGGCAAAAATGGTTCCTGGCCAAACTCAAACACAAAATGGAAACATACAGAGGGTGGAAACAAGGATGAGTTAGCTGGGAGAAATACAGAAATATTGAGTGAGTGTCCCAGATTGAAGTTAGGAAAGCTGAGGCCCAAACAGAATAGTTTCTCTCCAGGGATGCCAAAGGCAACAAGGAGGACTTCTGTAAGTACATGCATGACATAAAAGAAAAATAAAAGGTCTATGGAAAATGAGGCTCAATTGCTGAATGAGATGGGGGACCTGATTACACAGTTCCAGGGCATGGAAAAGGCTGAATTTTTGAATGCTGTCTTTGCCAAAGTCTTTACTAACTGGTCTGGCTTTCAGGAATCTGAAGTCCCAGAGACCAGGGGGACATTCCTTTGTCCAGGTCAGGAAATACATAAGCAAACTGGACATCCATGAAGAGCAATGGATACTGTCTAACTAGTCTTCAGGAAGGGCTTTGACACTGATGAGATCCTCACAGACAGGCTATGTGTAGCACTTCATGTTTCACAATTTTTGTTTTCCTCGGGAGATACAATTTGAGTAAATGCCACATTAGTTGTGTTTTTGCATGAAAGGGTGAATGAAACACCAATATGTGCAGTATGTTCTCAGCCATGTACAGAGCTAACTCTTACAGACATCTTAGGTGTTTTTTCTTCAGACTGTGCAAGCTGAGGAGACCTTGAGAGATGATTAATGTAGGTTACCATGCAATGGCTGAGGATGGACCTCACGTAAAATTTTCAGTTTTCTATCTTAGAAACTAATCACGGTTGTTTAAGTTATTTATTCAAGAAGAAAACATAGCTGGACTGTAACTGAAAGCTGAGAAGCTATGTTTTTCAAAATTGAAAAAGGAATTAAAAATTTTCAGGTCTAGTTTGGTATCTAGGAGAAAGAATTGGTATTGGGGAAGTAGGGTGTTATTTTTTATCATCTGAAGATCATTAGTTCCCTTCCTTTGCTATAAGAGACCCTTATGCTGATCACTCTCACAGATGAATACAAATCCTGGATGACTCAGACTAAATAAACCTTATGATCTTATATTCAAAAAAACCTGTCTAGATTGCATGTTCTCCCCTGCTTTTCTGGAAGTCCCTAGGACTAAATGTCAATTTTCTTACATTTCTGCATAGCTGTAATTGATTCCACTTTTGCTGCATATGAAATCTTGATTGAAAAAAGGACATGTAAATCTTTTTGTTTCAATGACTGCTGGAGTGGTTTTTTATTACCATTTCCAGGGAAATTGAACCTCCGGGGCAAATACACAAACTCACCTATTAATTGCCAAAAAGCAGATAAAATTATGAAAGCTATAATGGTAGAGATAGAAGGTCCTGTATACAGTGTTGATTTGAATGGAAGCTGAAGTGGTAACACCTTTATTTCTGCCTCTTCTGTTTTTCTCCACCCTCTGTAGCAAAGAAGGCATATAGGATACCTAGTCTCTTTCTTTAAGGTTGACACTAAAAATGGCTTTATTGTAGTTAAATGTTTTTCTTTTACATTTATATTTACTTGTATAGAAATAGAAGAGAGGAAAACCATTTTTAAAAATAAATTTTTAAAATAAACATAAGAAAATACTTCTGTGAAACTTGATAAATCTGTTAAAAAAACAAAGAATTTGCTTTCTTCTAAGACTAAATGAATGGCTTTCTTAGAATAAACAAATATTTTTATCGTCAAAGCTATTTGCTTTCTTTGCTTCATTATAGAGTCCATATATAAACTTGATTTATATTTAGAACTTTAATGAAATGGTATTCCAAATTTTGGAGAAAACTAATCTTTGGCTGCTGATCCTCAGGAAAACAGGAATGTTTGACATCTTATGACTTTAAAACAATAAAAACATGTTAACAGTGTGGTTTTAAACTGAAATAAGAAGGCAGAAAAATAATTCATACTTTTATCTTTTGTTCAAAGATACAGAACAAAGAACGGTGGGATTTTCAGATCTGTGCAACTAAAGGAATAAAAATTGTTAATCCTTTGCAGTTATTTTTCTGCAGCTCTGGTCTCCTAAGACCTTTTATTCTATCCCCATACAGTCAGTTTAAGGAAGGTGAGCTTAAGGACACAAGAAGCATGCCTAAGGTTACAGTAAGTTGATGGTGCATCACAGTCACAGCAAGTTGCCTTCTTAAATGGGTCTATTTCTCAGCTAAAATCAGGTAAATAGGAAAAATTATTTTCTTCTTGTCAGTATCTCATTGCAAGGTCAAAGGCAGAAGAACAAGACCAGCATGTCTGTAAGTGAGGTAGCATATTGAACTATATTGAAACATACCATACACAAAAACTCAGCCCTGAAATATATTGCAGACATTTATTTATGTAAAAGATAATGCATTTGTTTCTTTAAAGGGGAATAATATTTGCCTTGCATTTGGTGAAGGCTAACCCTACTGTTCAATAATTGGCTTTATATTTTTCATGCTTCATTTCTTTCCAGGGTTTCAGCAATTATATCCTGCTTTAAATAGTCAATACAATGAAGTAGTCTGGATTATTGTCATATGTTCATTCACTGTTTTTCTGTCCATATAAATCCTACATAGAACCCTGTCTCTGATCAAATTGTGTAGAGTTTGATGAAAAACTTTGAAAGAACCTGACCCTGATCTGTACAGATGACTTGGGATGGAAAGACTGGGAATAAAAGGAACAGGAAAGAAAGAAATTCTGAGTTCTTCTTATAGGGTAACTCTGATCTTATGTAACATGGGTGCTTATGTGTTATCTTTTTCTTCCTCTCCTTGTAATAGACACTGGCTTCTGTTTTAGTGTTTTTCTCCCCCTACTCCCACTGTATGTTTGTATAATAGAAAATATATGCTGTTTGGAAAGAAAATACTTCATTCCCTGCAGCTACTAACAATTTACTTTTCTCAGAGGTAGAATGCAAACATTCTATTTCTGTTTTTCTTCACCTCAGATCATCCTGACAGTGCTTTACTCTGCTGGAAGGACATTTTGACAATAAGTGAAAGAAAACATAGCAAAATATCCTTGTTAATATAACTCAGCTCTGAGCTGATCTGACTGATGTGATGACTTGAACACCAGTCTTTTAGAGTCTGGCTGTTGGTCTCATAGCACTCACAGTTATAGACTGAATGGAAAGGACAGTATTTTGCTCACACAACCATACAACCTCCCTGTCTCCTTTGTTCTTGAAAAATGCCCATACTTGAACAATGTCCAAACTTCCAATTAAATACTTCAAGCCCGTTTGTGCTCTCTCTGTTAAGGTTCATTTCTCATATATTAAAACAAAAACTAAGAAATGCAAATACATTAATCTCCTAAAAATAAATAACATTTCAATTAATAAAACCATAAGGATTAACTTCAGTGCCTCCTTCCAGTTCCTGTAAGATCATCCTCACCAAATAAACACTCAATTAATAACATTTATTTTTGTGTCTGAAAACCTCTTGGTGTGAAGAGCTGAGGATTGTTCCAAGTCTTCAAGGTCTAGTATCACACAGAAGAGAGGTTATTTTAAATTCTTTCAGAAGTTTCTGATTGAATGAAAAAAAATCCAAACAAAACCCAAAACAAAAAAATCCCCAAATCTATTGAAAAACCTGTAATAAAAAAATAAGAAATAAAGTGATTGGTACGCGTTTTTGAAAAGCTCTTGTGTGAATATATTGTTAGAAAAAGTTACATCAGAGTAATTTTCTTGTTTATTTCATAAGAAGGATTAGAAAGCATAAAGTGGCTGCATCATTTGAAAGTAATTCAGACCCTTAGAAAAGCCACGAATCACACAATTTAATTTACAAAGTCTGCAAATCCTGTCATTCTTTTACTTTATGCCAGATAATCCTATCCCCAGATACATGATTTTGTTTACTGTATATTTTGATTAAATAATTGAGAACAAGGAAGGAAATTTAACAGACAGACCAGATTCATTTGCTTTCCTCATTTCAGTACCTTTTACCTTTAGCCCTTGCTCGGTTTTTGCTGAAGATCAAATAAAAAGAGAAGAAAAACTTAAAAATCATTGACACTTCTAAAATTAAATAAGAAGAAAGAAATAGTGATAGACTATCTCATCAATTCCCAGAACATTTTTTGCACAGAGAACTGTAAATTACTGTAATAACCATATCTTACAATTTGATACATTTGCAGATGCCTTAGGAACAAGATAAGATTCATTTTCAGATGCAGTTTTATTATATTGAACTAATTTGGACTCCATCACTATTGACTCAAAAGTGTCTAATACCATAATAGCTGCTTCAGCACTGTTTTTCAAGGCATCTTGGTAGATGCTTCCAGAATCTGAAGCAATATGTTAAAACACATTTATTAAGGAAAATAATTACAGTTACAGAATTTCACTAAATTGCCAGAGCAAAAACCATATACCTAGACCTGTAGGTTGGAAAAAAACCTTGCAACAAGAGTGATTACAAAATGCAAGGGTGCAAAGCACATTTCTGGTTTGTGATTATATCAATTATAAAATACTTTTTTTATAATCCACTTTGCTTCTGTAGAACCCCATTTATGTAAGAAGGGCATGCTGCATTACTACAAGGTTTTCTATCCAAAGGACTTATTTGGTGGAGCTACTTGTGCCAACACTGTGAATGAGCAACAGAGAGTATTCAAAGGGATTGAAGAGAGATCTAAGAAATAATTTGAATTTGAAGTCCATGGCAGTATTATCTGAGTGAAAAACCTTGGATTATTAAAATATGAGCAAAATAGCAGAAGTGTTACTTTGAGATATATTTCCCTTGTGCAGTTCCATTTTGTTCTGTTTCTTTTGATTTTTTTTATTTTGATTTTTTTGTTACTTTAGGTGAAAGCAATGTGTATCATCACTGAAATAATTCAGGGTATAAGATAGTGGACTTTACTAACCAGTTGATATCTTATCTTTAAGAAAAAGTTAATAACCTGTATAGGAAAATGGCTTTGGCCTTTCTCCTAGTGACATACTTTTCAAATTATAGAATTTGGATTTCTGGATGAGATGTTAATTAAACTGTGTTGAATGAAGAACACTTTATGCTGTGTACAAATGAAACATGGTTCTTTTGAATATTTTGTGCTTCTACAGAAGATTCATGGACCACAACATTGACTACATTGTTAAAAAAGGAACTTGTACTTTTGAGAAGTTAGACTTGCCTGACTTGGTGAAATGGTGTGCAGAATATAACCTGGAAAAAGCATCCCATTAATATCCCAGGAAATGATCAAATTAACCAGCTTGGTGAGGAACAAGTTTCCAGCACAGGAATTAATTATTTTTAATTTTGTGGTGCAATTCACTTGCTTAATCAGGTCATCTATCATTTTTTGCTACTTAGAATTTCACACTTAGGCCCAGGCCTGCCCCTATAGGTGCCTTCTCTCATATGTGTGTTCTGCATATGCCTTCAGCATTCCAAAGAAAAAACACTGATGTATAGGAGTAAATCCAATGGAAAGCTACCAAGATGATTGGAACTCAGAGCTCATTGTGTAAGGTAGTGATTGCAAGAACTGGGTTTATTTTGGAAGACAGAAGGTATCTTACTGCTGCCTTCAACTACCTTATGTGAAGAATATATAGCCAGATTATTTTGGGATGTGCACAGTGATAGACGAAAGACCCAAGTACAGTTTGACGAGGGAAGTTCTGATTCTATATTAGGAAAACAGTGTTCAGCGTGAGGACAATCAAACACTGGAAATAGTTGTCCAGAGCAGTTATGGAGTCTCCACAGGTGAGGATATTCCAAATTCCACCCAAACTGAGCAACCTGAACTGTGTTGAGCCAGTTAACTCACACAGGCCACTTCTAATCCAAATTACTCTATGATGCTATGTTTGTGCACTTGAAATGTGTCCTCTAAGTTTACAGAGAAGGCAGTTGTGTGTCATGACTAATTTGATATACTTCAGGCATCTCTAATAAGAATCAGTCACTCAAAACATTAACTGTACTCTAATGGCTATGAAATGTTGCTATTATGAATATAGTCTTCTAGAAACTATTCACATTAATCCTGTTTGTAGAATTAGCATGATCATTGTAAAATGACACAGAATATGAAAGTAATGGACTTCAAACATGTCCCTCTATCCTTTGATCATTCCTTAAGCTCTTTTTTCAGCTTTTCTTTCAAAATGCTAACAGGGATCCTTCTTCAGTAGTTAAATTTGACTAAAAATTTGCTCAACAATTCAGTGCTTATAATTGTCATTGTGAGTATGGAAGGCAGTTGCTTCATGTCCTCAGCCACAGGAGTTTTGAACCTTCTTGAAAAATGAAGAGTGTCTAGTTAAAAAGCATAAACCCCCTCCCAGTGAACTGGTGACACCAAGGTTACACTGTCTGTTTTTAACTTCAATCATAGAAAGAGGTGGGGTTTCACCAACTTCTCCTGATCCATGTCCCAGTTTCAAAGGATTCCAAGAGATGTCCCAATCTGTACAGTTGCTAGATGAGTAAATCCTAGTATATCTGCCAAGCCGGAGTTTGCAAATTTATTTGTGCTTAATTTATAGCAGTCATGCTCTGCTTTCCACTTAGTGAATAGTTAAGATGCTAAGCTACTTATAAGTATAGCATTTACTTACTGACATTAATCTTTCACAGGCAACAGTGGAGATTTCAGTTATGTGGTTTCTGTTACTGGAAATGGTCATGGACCATGACACACTACAACAATGAATAGATTCTCATGCTCTGAATTAAAAAAAAGAAAAAAACCAAAAACAACAAATAGCATGATTGATGGATACCAGGTTGTTTCCTTTGGGGTTTTTTTGCCTTTTCCAACTGAGCCAATGTCATCTCAGAAAGTCAGTATTATACCATTTCTTCCCACCCACACAATTAGCAGAGCTGTCTTCGATGAGTAAGATGTCGACTTGGCCTTAAAGTCTGTCAGTGTGCATGACTGTAAAACTGATGCAGCAAATTTTTTATTCTGTCCCTGATTCTTAGCAAGTTTTAATCTTGCTTCTGGTCTCTGAAGATTTGATGGTGTTGAAAACAGCTGAAGAAGAGGCTGCTGATGATATTATCAGCAGGTATACAATGCCTTCTGATGCTCAGCTTGAAAGTTTCAGTCTCTTATCTCTTACAGGAATGTAGACTTCGAAGTTACCTCCAGCAGTTTTGAATCCAGTGGAGTTCTTCACAGGCAACTATTTAATTCTATCCCTTTCACTAAGTTTATAAGATTGCTTAAAAGAAGCTGAAAGTCTGCTTCTAATTTGAAAACTGGTTTAGAATTTCAATTCCAGTATGTGAAAGATTTTTTCATTTTTTTCAACACTGAAATAAATGTATTCTTAGCTTTCTGAACATCCTAGGTGAATCCTTCCCTTAGCTGGTATTTTCCCCAACAGATTTACAGAGCAATCATTCCTCCTTTTCTTCCTTTTTCTGTAATAAGCAAGCCATTCTCTTCTGTCTTCTAATCATATGGTAGTAAGATGTATTATTATTCCCCAAGCCTTCTTCATAAAAATTCTTCTACCAACATAAAATCTCAGCAAATCTTTCTTAAACACAGATAACCAAAACTGTGTGGGGTATTTTACACAAAGTTTAATGAGTGTCTTATTTCATATTTGTCCTCACATGAACACTTTTTAGATTGTATTTGACATTTTATAATTTTCCCCCATCAGTTGATTGTTTCTCCTTGTTTTAAAATGCATAACTAAAATTTTATTTTGTTTTGGTTTCTTCCC
>JANPWX010000013.1:7149695-7206933 GCA_024734555.1 Trochalopteron elliotii
CCAGATAACTTTACTGGAATAAATATTCTCACACTCCCACATGTCCTCATCAATTACCATGACTGACTAAGTTTAGTTGTTATCACTGCCTCCCCTATCATTTGTCAGTTAGGAGTGTGACCCTGTATATTGCTGTTTATGGCTTACTCCTTTTCTTATTATCCCTTTTATTTACAACGAAAATGTCCTTGATTAGACGCCCTTAAAGGAGCAGAAACATTCCCTTGTACTAATGTTTCATAATGGACTTTTTCATGTCCGATTTCTCAAACATGCTCTAATCTGATCCTACTCCGTCATGGAATTTTTCAGTCACAGAGGGCTGAGACTCATGAAGTGTGGTCAATACCACTAAAGACTAGTATAAGGATAGCATTGATTACCTCATCTATTTCCATATCTTTCACCACCCTGTATCCTAGCCTAATTTTTTTTTTCTTTTGTTTTTGATGTATCTGTAGAGGCCTTTTTTGTTGCCCTTCACATGGCTTGTCTGATAAAGTCCAGGTGGGTTTTGCCCTTCCTATCTGCAGTCTGGCATGCTTCCAAAGTGCCACTACCTTTCTCCAAGGACCCTATTTCCCTCTCTTTTATGTTTCATTTCCACATTAGTTTTGTCAGCATCTCCTTGTGCACTCTAGTTTTAGCTCCTGCTCTCTGAGATTAACCATTCTTGCTGCTGAAGGAGGTGATTCTTGATCTTTTCAGAACCCAGGTCTTGATAACTCACTTTTAGAAGCCAGCAGACTGGTCCTGTGCTAATTTCCTCAACATCTGTGATGGGTTGACACATGCCACAGAGTTTTCTGAACAAGCAGTTTGCATGCCACCATTCTGTCTAGTGAGGTAAAACATGTTGGAGCAAGTTGAAGGTCATGTCATACTGCTTGGCCTCTGTGACATGGAACTGTCCCAGGCACATTCAGTTTACTGAAATTGGCATAGCAATAGCATCTAAATCTCCTGCTTTTCATATTTCTGGACTGTAAGTTATCTTCAACCTTAGATTTCTGCAGTGCTGTTCAGTTTTCCATTAATTCTTAGAAATCTGTTGCTGGTTCATTCAATAGATTTCATAAACCAAAAATGCACTTCTATCTGGAGACATGGCCTATGACTGTGCTAGTAACTAAAGAAAACTGTGGGGTGATTACATTTGTTCCTCTCTAAGGGCACCTGTTGGAGACCACTTGGTACCTCTTGTGCCAAGGGCTGGCTACCCTAAGCACAGCAGCTGCATCCACACTGCACCACATTCAACCCTCTGGGCCTTATGCTGTAATTCCTCGGCCCTATCAAATGGTTACCACTTTGTGATTTTCAGCTGAATGTGTCGGAAACAATTTGGTGGCTGAACTTCAGCCAGGCAGAGGAGCGTTTTTACAGCATGAAAAACCCTGGAAGTTACATGAGAGAAAAGCCAAAATCCTTGGGGGTGAAACGCCCCAGGTGGTAATGGACTATTCAGAGTGAAAGTAGCCAAATTGTGCAGATCAGTTCTGGTTTTTGGGGTGGTGCCCAAAATAATCTTTCAGACCTCTGTTCAGGCATTGTTGTTGAGAGTGCTAACTGGAGCAATCTAAACAAATACAGCAAGTGGACTGCCAGGGGCTTAATTTGTGAACTTGCTTCCTGCTCTCTTTTTCTCATTAGTTTCAAAATACTCACAGAATTCCAGATTATTTCAGGGAGGTAATTTAACATCTGTATTTAGCTTACTCAATACTATACTTAAATCTTCTTCTAGGACATGAAGTCTAGGCCTGACAGTAGAAAGACAATGAGAGAAAAATATAAGATGATGCTTCAAAGGAGATAAATTTGATAATGATTTTTTGATGTTGGGCACATAGAAATAGGACAGAGACATCTGTCCTCTAGTTTCTAATCAAGAGTAGCTAAGAGGGTAGCTAACTTCTGAAAGGGAGAAGCTAAAATAAGAGGTTCAGAACTCGCAAGTCAGAAAACACAATGCAAGATAAAGATTTTTTTTCTCTCAAATCTGAAGAGAGCGTTAAAATATCTTCTGAACACAGCAGCAGTGAAAATCAACTCCTTCAGGGATTACATTTACCTAGATTTTTTTCTAGTTTCACTGATTTGCTTTTATTTTTACACTAACCTCCTTTATTCTTGTCTCTGTTTTACAAGGCCTCATCAATTCTATGCTATTTCTTACTCTTAGGAAAATAATAGCTTACATATGAAGAGTTGTGCTCCATTTGGTGTAATACTGAGTTTCCTAAATCTGTTCTCACAAATGCTTCTGGAGAAGCACTAAAATCTAGAGAGTCAACTTTTAGATGATGATGATATGATCATGGAACAAGCATGTTCTTTATGGATTTTCTTTTTCCTAATACATGTTTATATTACTCTCTTGCTGTGTGTGCATTCAAGAAGTTATTAATTCTCTCCAACAGTCATTTCCATAACAACATATTTGATCTGCTCTTCCATTTCTTCCCTTTACTTCCTGCAGTTTTTCTATACAACCCATTCTCTGATTTTTCATTTAATGGGAAAGTGTTTTGCCACTTATCTGGGTATATTTTATTTGTTTCATAGACTCAACCTATATATGTTTGATAAAAGTTTTTATCGGACACTTTATTTTATAAAGAAAATATATCTTTCTATTCTATGTATAGGACGTGTATATTCTATTTACTCTATATTTCTGTATTTTCACTCATTACCCAAGTATCAAAAATAGCAATTTTACTAAGATGTGGGTTTCCACTATATTGTGCTACGCTGGTTTCAATGAGATGAAAATCTCTTCACTAAAAGCAAACTAAACCAGATTTTCAGAGTAATATTTTTATGAGACAGCTTATGAAAAACTTGGATAGTCATTTTTGTGATTTAAATGGGTTTATAAATAAAGCCACCTATCTTTTTAGCTCTGTATCCTCTCTCCACTGAGAAGCCTGAAGCAAAAATAGCTTAAAAAATCCTCTCTATATCTCATCTGTTTCATGTTAAATGACTTCATGCTCTGCACATTAAGATGGTCAGTTTCTTTTTCCTCTTCCTGATAACAGCTCTTAAAAGGTTTCTAATTAATGTTGCCTGGTCTCGGAAAATGTACATACAACTACCATCCTTGCTCATACCCAGAAATCATGCCACAAAACAAATAAAATTAAATACATATTTATATATAGGGAAGAAAAGTACATAAGAGTTACCGAGGAAAGGATGACTTTCATTCTTTGAAGTCACATTGATGCCATTTCCAATCTTTCATTAAAGTTTAGTTCATATAGATTTGCACGTGGATCAGAACAAGACTGGATAACTTACTTTATTGTATTCTGATGGTTTTAACTATCCATTTATGGAACATAGATTTAAACCCTGAAATAGATGATTCTTTATAATTCTTTCTTGATAATGATTTCTAGTGACTAGAACACCAGTCACAGTTTAGCCACTTTTAAGATACTTTGAATATTGCTTGTTAATCTTAGAAAATGGTCCCCACAGAACAAAATAACAGTAAATTAATGACAGGAATGACTGTGAAGAATGTTTAATCTGTCTGTTTCAGTGCTGTATAGGCAGGGAGTGACAAATCAAAATTTTATATATAACTTTAGTGTATAACAAGTGTTCGTGAACTTCAACAAATTATACATTCGAACTCAACACTATATCTTAGAATAACATCTATATTTTTCTGGTACTGGTGTCCTGGATACCTGTAACTAAGTTTTTTCTCCCTCAATCTTCTGTTACTGAATTTAAGCACATGTAAGAATAAGTGTCTTGTAAATTAAACATTTTATATAACATGTTCTTTTTTGTCTATGGTACATATTTTGGTTATATCACCTCTCAGCTGTTCAGGAAAGCCCTAGAACACGTACAAAAGTTTCCTTAACTTCAGTGGAAATTAAGCAGGTGTTTCAGACTAATCACTTGCTGTAGTGCTTCGTGGAATGGGATTTTAATCAGCAACTATAAGATATATTTCCTTTCTAGAAGTATAGATTTCTTTCAATGTAATTGAGAGGGTGAGCCAGTTAACTAAGCTAATTTAGTGGCATATGTCTGAGCAGTGCTAGTTTTATTAGGTGCCTTTTATAAGTGATGTCCATTAACTACAAAGCTAATAGCCTGCTTCTGAAAGCATTTTATTTATACAGAAGAAATACTTACTCCGTGTTCGCAGTGATGTACAACTCACCAGAGTAAATGCAGATATTTGTACATTCAGATCTTTATTTAGCCCATTGTTACTGGCATCTGTTCGCTATTGTTATACATAGTATACTTGGCCTGCAGTGCATTATTTACTCACAATTTATGACAGGTTTTTAACACCATAGTTTCTAAGGACTGGTCCTTAAACTCTCTGCTATAATGGTGACAATTCTTTGAGCTGTGGAAGTTGATGGTAATATCTGAGCTGCTTACAAGCAATAAGTACACAGAATGATGAGCTTCAGCTGCAGTTTAATTCTTCTCAACATGCCTTTAATGCAGATATATAGGTGTTTATGCCTAATAAGCTGAATCTGTTATAAGACCTTTAATGTTGGGCAGTTGTACTGGTGAGGGAGGCATGATTCACACAGCATTTTCAGCTGGGTTTTTCTACTTCATGTTCATTAGTTGAGAATTATCTCTACAATTTGATGCCAACACAAAAATTTCATTTGGGTTTTGTATTTCCAAAACTATTAGGAGACAGTTTTCCCTTGAACTGTTACGCTCTCTAGCTACATGTACTTTTACTCAGCAGATATGTTCCTTGAAGGAGCACTTTACTGCTTTGTTTTATGTTTTACCCAGGGGAAATAGAGCTAGAATGAGGGTATTGCATGCATTTTAAAAATTGTATACTCCCATGAAATTGGAGTAAGTTTCTTATAATTTCCTAAGGGATTTAACGAAAGAGCTATTGCTTCCAAATTTCATAGTCCTGTTTTTAATTCTTTCAGTGACAAAGCTGATAAATTAAAATAAATTATCTGCCCCCTCCCCCTCTTTTTTTTTCCTTAAATGGAAAAGTATATTTTTGTATTTGGCCACTACTAAATGTAATTGTAGGGGTTATGACCTTTTCTAAAGAGAAGACACAATTCAATTACAACTCTACTGAAACTAGGAATTTCTCTTTGAAACTATATATTTTACTGGGGGTCAGATGGGATATTCACAGGTATTTCTTGATTGTTACATTTATGAAGCTTGATGAAAAAGATAGGCAAACTGTCTTTGTCCAAGGTTACACTACATGTAACCTCTGTTCCATGAATACAAAATTTCATAAAACTGTAAATACCAAGACCAAGAATTCAGGATGAAAAGAGAGTTCAGAGTTCTAATCACAGAGACTAAGGTGTCTTAATAATCAAATATGCCTTATCTGCTTTTTTTATTTTAATATAAAAGTATTTTTCAATATTATAAACATTACATAATCAATGTTTTCAAGAAACCAGTTAGGGAGACAATGCAACCAAATCAATTGAACTGTCCTTTGCATTCAGGTTACTTTTTGATGCAATAAGGAGATGGAAGAGGAAAAAAAACCACCTGTAATGAGGATCCTTAAAGCTGTTTTATACAACAGGGCATTTGTCCTGCCTGGGGTTTGACTCTAATGTCTTGTGTTCCACTTTCAATTTATCATGTGGTTATTTTCCATTTTTTTCTGCTATTGATATCTTTCTTGATATACTGCTGCTTGTTGTGGTGCATGATTGAGGTTTTCAAATTTGTATCTGCCTTTTGTTTATTTGTCTGTATTTGGTAGATTCCTTCCAAAACACCCCCATCCCTGTTCCCAAATATCACCTGGAATCACCCTGCCCTGGACCCCACCCCCTTCCTTCCCTCATTGGCCCAGAGTGTCCTCCTCCCAGGCTGCGACCTGGTAAAAGGAGGGCACAGGGGCCCAAAGTGCTGTTCTGGCAGGTGCTGTTCTAGCCTGTGGGCTGCCCTGAATAAACACCTTCCCAAACCCACGCCAGAAGCTGCTTCTTGACTCCAAGCCTTAAACCATGTGCAGCCTGGAGACTGAGGAATCCACAAACTGTTTTAGTTGGTCTGGGATCTACTGCTTAGCCGGTAAGCAGCCCCACAGGAGAACCAACAACAGCTGCTTGTTTGTGATTAGAGATGGGAGCTACATCACCTATAGAGAATATTTCCACTCAAACCCTGAGGTTTTCCTTATTCTTTTTTCTCCTTTTCTGAGAGAAGTCTTTAGTCCCAGAAGCTTTACTCAGTGAATCTTATTACAATTAACATCCATGATGATTTTTCTGTTGTCGACTCCAGTGAGAGGGCCATTAACACCTAAGAATGTTTTTGGCTCATTAACCAAAATGGACACAGAAGATGTTATGAAACTCTATTATTTCCATTAGACTGATCTCTATAAAAATGACCATTTAATAAAAAATAGTATTTGCAGTTAGTAAGTCAAAGAAACCTACAAAACCCTTTAGTCCTTTAAAAATAACCATATAATCTATAACTTTCTCAATTTCAATAATATTCTTGTAAGCACTTTGTTTTGAACTGTATTCTGTGAACTGTTCTTGAGTAGAAAAGCCAAAAACAGAACTTAGTATAAACATTTAAATTTGGCAAAAGAATGTGATTAGATCTAAACCCAGGATTTTTTCAGCCAAGACACTTACTGTTTCCTGTCACTGTGTTTGGAACATGCTAAGAAAAATTAAACTGATGAGCAAATGCTGTTCAAATGGTTTGGCTAGCAAAGGGAGCAGCTGCTGCTTCTGACTTATGATACATCCTTAGTTCACAAAGCTATAAAACTGTACTACATATTATTTCCTAGGATGGCATGTGTGGGAAACGGTTTTTTGTTTCAGTAAACCCAAGACAAAATTGTTTAAGTGCATAAGTTAGACCCAAAGTGCCCCAGCATTTAGCCATTTGCTTATGGGTTCTTCCAAACACCAATTGCTCTTTTATTGAGAAAATAAACAAAAAAATGAATAAATTTCCCCCTCTTGTTAAACTATATAAAAAAATTTACTCCTGGTTACAGTTACAGATTTAATCAGGCTTATTATCTTGGAATTTAAGCACTTGTGACATTCAAAATTATGAGAAATCTGTGAAAGAGAAACAATAGATACAATGACTGTGAACTACAGAGCTTCAGAAGCATGGTCTAAATAAATAACAGAAAAAATAGTTTTAAGGTCAGAAAACATCCTGTTGTTGAGACTTATTAAACTGAGTAATTAGTTCCTTAAGAATGACAACGAATGTTCAAGTACTTGAAAATGGAATAGAAATGGAATAATGCATTTTGAAATACTGTAAACTAGTCTGAGATCACTAATAACAAACACACTGACTACAACTGCAGTGTAACATGAGACCAGATTTCCCACCTAAGCTGAGGAATCTCAATCTCTGCATGTTTTTAGGACTTGGATAAACAAATGAGGGTTTGGTCTAGCATTGAGGATAGCCCATGAATTTTTATGGTCCCTGTAAAAGTTGCTCTAAATCAATGTCAGATTAATTTAGCTGCTACTCTCTGATTTTCTGGGAGGGTGAAGAAGTCAATGTCTGCCTTTATGACCCAATTTGAGACGCGTGAGATGTAGACTGAAGTTTATGGGTGTTTTTTGAAAGTGAATGGAGAATGAAATAGTTTAGAACACCCTGGTCTGAATTTGGTTTTGATTGTCCTGTATGAAATCAATACCTTGCCATAGCTCTCTCTACAGGTGGCCAATGAAGCCAGGGCTGCTAACTTAGGCACCCAGAATAGATTTCATCTCACTGAATGTAGATAACCTTATCTGGTCCAGGCATCCTGAGCTCTCTTTGTAGTCAGTGGAGAAACAAAGTAATTTTAAGGTTGTGTTTTCTCTTTTCCTCTTTCATCGATGAAGACGGGGTAGCATGGTTATCACACCCTAATCCGATAAAAGTTTTCTGAGGACTTAATCTCTCACAGATCCATGCCCTGGCACACACAAAGTAGAGAAGCTGGCATATGGCATGAGGCACACATGGATCATCTCAGCATCATCTGTAGTCTATAGTAGCTTGAGCTGTGGACCTACAGTAGCTTAAGCACACATTTGTAGACAGATTTTTTTTTTTTTGTGGACTGCTTAGACTTCCTCTGTGAAAAAAGAAATAATACCATAAAAAAATAAAAAGTCAGGTATTGAAAGGGTCAACCCTGTAGTCATAAGTATGACATT
Organism: Trochalopteron elliotii; assembly: GCA_024734555.1. Taxonomy (NCBI): domain Eukaryota; kingdom Metazoa; phylum Chordata; class Aves; order Passeriformes; family Leiothrichidae; genus Trochalopteron; species Trochalopteron elliotii. Next base: position 7,157,912 of record JANPWX010000013.1, read on the forward strand.
ATCCTGTTATTCTGTGTTTTTGGCAGATCACATTTGCTTCATTATCCAGAATAATATGCAGAAAATGGCAGCCTAAATTAGCTTTATGCATGTTAGATGCGTCAGTGCAACATTTCAGAAAGTGACATGAGCAGGTGTTAATTCTTGAATATAAAAGAGAAAGTCAAATATGGGAGAGATGGTAGGAAGTGCATCGCTGAAAAATATGGGTATTTCACAGTTCTGTGACGTGATTCTGAAAAACAAGTACACAAATCATACTGTACTGTCTAGTGCCTAAAACAGGCAAACAGACTCAGAGAAAGAACTGGCTTACATGCCCAGCTGCAAAGCCTTCAGTCAACATAGTTGTATACCATAGATATGATGGTAGGAAACTAGTCAGGAAAATATTATGGCTTGCAATATCCAGATTTCAATAATAATTTTAACTATCTTTCTATGCCAGTGTATTCTGCTGTGCCTTGAAAAGTGATAAGTAACAAGGGGTCAAGTGCAGTAAAAGTTATGTCTTGATGGAGTGAGAATAGGAGCATCCTATTAGAACAGCAAATTTTCTCATTTATATCTTTCTTTTAAAGACTTGTAGTCATCATGAATGGTGGTAGCAACTGAACCAAAGCACAGGTAGCCTTGAAAAAGAAAAGTTCAGCAATAAGAAAGTAGAAAGGAACAGTAACATCAGTATATAGGCAATAGGCAGATGATCATTTGTAGATAGGGACCCAGTTTTTAAAATGTTCAAACTCCTTACGTAACTGTGAGGTTGTTATACATTTCCAGTCTGTTCTGTTCCAAAGAATGCAAAGGGAATTAAAAAGAAAAAAAATAAAGATATTGTTGACAAGTTCTCTTACTTATGGTGAGTAGAATTTTCCTCTCAAATGTCTTGCAAATCTATTGTTATTTAAACTACAGAAGCTAGAACACAGGTATTTTCCTTTTTTCCATTTATACATGCATGTGATTTGTAGCATTAACAGCAACACTTTTCCTGTCTTTTTTGGTGGAGGACAGCAAATATATACTGTGTTTCCAGACCAGGTTAAGAATGTGTAAAAACTAAATTCTTCTAGTCAGTCACATTATTGCAGTTGGAATAAAAATCCAGTCTCTGTTTGGCTTGGATACTTAATTTATTGCATTGTAACCCATACATTTAACCCCTAATGACATTTTGATCTCTAAAATCTGCAGTTATTCTCAGATGAATATTATCTGCTTTATAATCAGAAATAATCAGCTCTTCAGCTGCAGGCAATATGTGTTCTATTCAGCAAATCTGTTGCATGATTCACGGTTCACCACAAAGAAGCTATTCTCTTACTTATGAACGCTGTCTTCTCTCCAAAATTTAAATTTTTTATTCATGCAAAAAAATTCTATTCATCATAGTGTTAATTTGAGTTAGTATAAGGGATTAGGATCTCCAGGTAGAGTCATGAAATTAAAACAACAACAACAACAAGAACAACAAACCACAAAAAGCTATTATATAAATTTTTATTCAAAGGAATGTTAGCTTTTTCTAACTGAAAATAATTCTTACACATACCTTTCTAGGACTTCCAGGGAATTATAGGGGTCTTATGGAATTAGAGAATCTAAGATATGCCATCTGCCGTGAGCAGATCTTCCTTCCATACTGCCACCTCAGATCTCACGCAAAATTAAAAACCATAGACAAACACTTGCTCCAGATAATAAACAGAGAACTTCCTCTGGAAATCCATCAAATGTTCAGGAGGAGACAGTCTGTTTTTTGAGGGTTTTTTTTCTAATGAGTATGGAGGAGGCTTTCTAGGAAAGTTGTATACAATGTAGTCCTTTCCCATTACAGACTCTTAAAACTGTGGTCTCTTCATAGTCCATGAAGAAAAATTTTATCATGCTTCTGGAGATAGGTATTAATATGAATGAAATGGGATTTGTTTCTGAGCATGGGGACTCTCCTGCTACAAATGTTAGACAATAGAACTAACTGTAAATAGGCTTGTGACACGATAAACTTTTCCATCTATGGCTTCAAGAGTTGGGTAAAGTAATTTGCTGTGTCACAACACAGAGAATCAAGCACCAAAGCAGTTTCTCATGTGTTTTGCTGGAAAGAATGCAAGATTTTCATGATAGCTGAAAATAAGGGATTTTTCTGATTGCTACTCTTTGAATCTAGAAGCCAAGATTATTTCAGGAGAAACTAAAAATTATTTTATTATGAAAAGCTGAAAAAGAACCTGAGTAACTTCATCTCTAATTTTGCTGTTGATTAGTATTGTCTTTAGATCCCAATCTCCTCACTGAAATTTCCTTTCTTAACAAAATTTCTTATGTAACTAAATAAATGCTTCAGCTAACATGTTCTTCCCCAAGTAAAAAATTCCTGAGGGAATTCCTTTAAGACAGTATCATCAGTATCAGAGATATTATTTGCTTTTGCAGCCTTTTCTTTGCCATTAATTATTTTGATGTGTGATTATAATTTAGCTTCTGTTTGAAAAAGACAAGATGTCAAGTAGACAGCTAAATATCAGGTTTAACTTCTGCAGAACTGAATTACATGAGATTGAAAAGTAATAATGCTTGCTTAGTACTAAATAATCAATACAATTTATTCTAATATACTTTCCATAATAAACCCACTGTTGTCACTCATCTTGCCATCACCATTCCATCTTGCATGTGATTCCACAGGGAAATTCTAGTGCTGGTGATATGTGACCTTACTAGAATCTGTATTTCTGCCTAGCCTACTGTTTGAATTAATAAGCAGCAAATATCTCAGATTGTAAAATAATGCAATACTATGAATTATTAACAAATGTTCAAAAAAAGAAAACTATTGCTTGAGGAACTTTGTGTAGTTTATGTTGTCATATTTCTGAATGAAGACTAAATATCAGGATTCTTGGGCTCTTGACAGACTTACTGGGTAGTCACAGAGAATGCTACATTTATTTTAATGTCAGTGAATAATGGCTAACATTTATGGTACCTTAGTGAAATACTCACATTACAGACTGAAAATATATAGAATATATGAGTCTCTTTTATGTTTATTTAAGGGATTATCATCTGTGTTGATATTCTTCAAGGCCGAAAAAAAAAAACCAAAAAAACGAGCCATGCAATGTAGTCTCCCACATATTGCTTCTGGGATTCCCTTTTCAAAAATTATGATCTCAGACAGCTTTTGACAAAACATGGGATAGATGTTGATTCTTGCTGATATATCTTGACCAGCTGAAAAAAAATACAACCCGAACCCAATTAAACAAATGCCCCAAACTCACAGAAAAGAAGCAGCAGAGATGATAAAAAATGTATTTCGAAGAATCATAAAATGACTTGGGTTGAAAGGAACATTTAAGATCATATAGTTCCCAAGCTCCCAGCCTTGGGCAGCATTTGATGTAATTGACTACAGCAGGCTTTTGAATCACATGCAATTAATTTCCATGTTTTGATCAAGTATCAGGTGAAGCTTGGTCATGGAATTATTTGAGTTTTCACTTCAGATTTGAATTTGTTTTATATACATTTTCCATATATCTTCCATACTGTAACCCAAAGAAATGACTACCAAGTAATTTAATTTCTGGGATACAGTGTTAATGAATAAATAGATAAATAGATAAGAAAGAAGCAACTCTGCATATATATGCAAAGAAATATCCCTTTACATAACAGGAATTTGTTGTGTTAGAATCTGCTTTTAGAAGAGTGTCTGAAAAAACATGATTAGATGGCATTGAGACTAAGACTCTGGATTAAGAGATCAGTATTCAATTTCTGGCTGTGTAATACATTACCTGATTACCTCAAGCATACCACCTCACCCTTTCATGCTTCATTTCTCTGCCCTTTTTTTTTTTTTTTAATTATTATATGAATCTATTTTACTTACAAATAATGCATGGGACAATGATCATAAAATTTGCTAGCCAAAAATGTGCCACTGAAGCAATTATTCAAATGAAGCAGTCAAAAATGTATGACCTCACTATTCATAAAAGAAAAAAAAAAAGAAGTATGTATGTGTGTATATATATACATGCAAAACCAATTTATTTCTGTAAAAGAGATGGGGAAAATGAAAACCTGCTGTACAGAGCCAAGAAGCTTTCTTCCAGCTGTTTATTTATGACTCTCCTATTTCTTCAGTCAGAAAACAATCTGGTTATTTTCTATTTAGGAAACAATTTAATTATCTAAGATTCCTTGGGCTGATCATTTTCTGCTGTCACCTTAAAGAGGTTCCATCCTTTCCTCAAGAGTATCATAAGTCCCACAGATTCAAAGAAAGAGATACCAACTGTGTTAAGCTAGTACTCCATATATGTATACATATATGTATTTTGGATAGTTAATACATGGTGGAAATTGACAGTTTCACTATCATTACATGCAATTTTCAGAGGATCATGGCCCTAAAGACTTGAAAAATAATTAATTGACAGTCTAGAATAACCATTAAAAAAAACTTTTTGGATTGGAATGACTGATATATTGCTCCTTTGCTCAGTATTTTAATGATTTCTGTCATAATCTTTCTCTAAATCTTTGATACTTCTCTCAGTCAAACAGACTGCTGAAAGCTTGCAGCTAGAAAGAGCAGAAAGTATTTTTTCTTAGTTTGTGAACTGCAACAATAGGACCATGAACTTTTTTTAGCCATTCAAAAAGATTTATTTTACTACTTATATAGTCTTTGCAGGCCAATAGCAGCACATCTTTTACATGGAGCTGAAAAGTTATTCTTAATCTATTTAAAATGTAAAAATATTCAAGGTGCAATAGGTATTATTAGTAGTCCGCGTGTAATTATACTAGGAGTTTTACTTTAAATTATCCAATTAATCCATAAAAAAAAAATTAAAAAAAATTAATATCTCTAACATTGTTATACAAGAAGTTTTGTATAACTCTGTTTATCTGGGATTCTGCTTGTACAACCAATGCTGTTCTGAGGCTGTTATTTGGAACTGTAAGCATCTCAAATTCTCCTCCAGGTTACAGATCCTGGTGTGGGTATTCAGATATTGGTAATGGGGCTCTCTTCCTCATTGTTGAGAGCTGTTTTGACACATTGAGAACACCTCATTCTCTCTTCATTGCACCGTAGCTTCACACTACATCCATATTTACTATGCATGCTGTGGTTTATGTGATCTAAGTACCTCTTTCTTGCTCTCTTTGTTAACCCTGAAACAAATTCTATCCATCTCACAAGGCTGCACCCCTTTAATATTCATTTATCAACAACTACTGATCTGTTCTTAGACCTGAGCCTTTTGATGCTGTCATGTGCATGTGCTTACAAGGCTTCTGCTATCATCCTGTGCTTGTACGCCTCTGCATCCCACCAGTATTTTAGGGTAATGTACCCATTAAGGCAATCTACACAAAACACCTTCCATCAGTGTAACTGAAATTAATCAATGTTTTTGTAATGCTAGACATTGTACCTGCTATATAAAATTGTACAAAGCTGAGCAAAACTAAACCAAAAAAATAACATTCACCTGGCTACTGGACAATGGTTGGTACAGCTAAGGAAACTGAAACAGAGAAAGCCTCAAAATAAGCCCAGAAAAGAAACAATATTAAGATATTCAGTCATGAGGCTTACAGTCAGTACATCCTGTGGCATGTTAGATCAATGGCAATTCCATATTTTCAGATTTACGAAAGGCTAGTGCTCTCTATGGCAACACTCTTCAAAATTCATAGAAATCAACTTCTCAAGTGATGTGCTGACAGCTGGTACTTCATACCTCCTGCCAACAATGGAGTGATGGGGGTGACAGCTGAGCATAAGTCAACTTGTGTGTAGGGTTAATTTTCACTCAAAAAGATTCTGTACAAAAATGCTATATCAAAAGAAAGGTAGTCTGGATACAGACACAGCTCTGAAGAAATAGATCTATTGTATGGATTGCAGCTTTGTCACATCTTGCATGTAGATAAATTTAATATATCTAATAAGATTAATGTCTTCCTGGGCATCTTCCGCCCCTCTCCAGATCTTGAAGAGGATGATAAAAAATAAAATTCAGATTTTAGAAGTAAATTTACATCTGCCATGGCCCATTTATTAAGTCTTTAATTATCAACAGTTTTGATTGAATATTCTGCATTTTTACTTGGAGATCATGTCAAAATTGCTGCCTGATCAACTACAATAGTTGCTTAAGTGAAAGAAATTTTCAATGAATATATGGCAGCCTTGGCTTCTTTGGAAATTTTAGTTTTCATTTCTTTGTAATAAGAAGAGGGAAATTAATTCCACTCTGAAAGAAGAAAGTGGGAAGCTATTGTAAAAAAACGCACCAACACAACCATGTCATTAGCAGAAGTGGTGCTTAAGCTCCTGTGAGAACTTGCTCATTTCTTTTACATATTGAATGGATCTGACTTGCTATTTAGTTATCCATAGACATCTGTGAGGCTTATTAGATCTTGAAATCATGGTCTCTACATACATGAATTCTGTGAAATGTTTTTAATGTAGCTCTTACAGAGACTTGCATATAGTTTAAAAGCACATGAGTTCATGAGGTTAATGCAGGACATTGTCAACTTCATTAAATTTCACTGAAGACGGCTGTGTCAACAAATATTTTTGTGCAAGTGTTTTGTGATGATTTGGCAGGCTCTTGACTGAAGTATGGTCTTATTTTTCTCCATTCCTCTCCTGTTCTAAGGCTGTGGAGAATGAAAACAGAGTATAAAGCTGATACAAAGGAAATAACATTAATTATATTGAGACAATCTGCTGGCACTCAGGGTGGATTAAGGTTTGTCACAATCAGGTTTCACCGGCATCAAGCTCCTGTGCTTGTTCCACTGCATGGCCGAACAGCTAGGTAGGTCATTTGTCACAGAACATAATAGAATTTAGTCTTTTTGAAGCAGGGAATCCAAGCCTACAAGACCATCAGTAATTCATACTATAATTCCATCTTTGCATAATCAGAGAGATTAGCTGCCAGCAGCCTGTTTATGTGCAAGAGCATAGCAAAATCTTGCAGTTAGTTTTCCTTGTAAGCCTATAAATTTTTATGAGGTTTATATATTTCAGTCAACAAAACATATTTTGAGGAGGAATTTTTTTTAATTTTTTTTTGTGACATGTGGATACTGGTTTGGCATTTTTTATGAGAAGTAGCCAAAAGCAAATTGTGCTCTCTTTTTGTGATTGGTAGACAAGGTAAAAACTTTGAATATAGAACTGTTAAATGAAGATGACCACTAAATGAATTTGAATTTCAGTGTTTCAATCAACTCAGCTGGAAAACTGGATATTTAGCAAAATCTGACTAAAAAGCAGATGTTGTAGCACAACAGATAGATCTTCCATAAACTAATCACAGCCTAAAACTGTGTGAAATTACATGTAGTTACCGTAAAGCAGTATAAAGAGAAATAGATTTGTGATAAATCAGGGACAAGTTCAGAGATATCTTCTAGTCATTCCAAGACATCTTTGGAGTGGGAGGTTAAATAACATGATACTCCAAATTATTTTGAGGGGAAAAATAATATTTGAAATCTGGGAGACCTAATTTAATAGAATATAATCTAATGCAGAATATATTTGGCAGAATCTAGTCAAAATGATAAGGTGAAACATCAAATACCTTACACATTTTACTGGAATTTGAAATAATTAAAGGAATCCTTTATAAAACCTCATATTTTATAGTCTTTATATTATTGAATCTTTGCTAGACCTCACACATATTCCTATAATACATTTCTTTTTTGAGTCCAGTGCATCATCTTTTGGTTTTTTTTTTCAATCAGTGATGTTGTTTCATGTGGTATAGGAAGAAATTTCTGAACAACTGAAGGAGCCAGACTCTTCCTCTCTGTAGAAGAGGTTGTTAGTAAGGAATGAAATGAAGGATATAAAGCTCACTAGTTTTAATGGTGTAAGTGCATCACAATATATGTACCACCAAGGGAAGTTTGTCTTAAAATCCCAATGGTTTGCATGACTGAAATGTTATGAATAGCTACATGTTTTTTTAGGAAAAAGAGGCCAGTAGAACAAAGTGGTGCAGTTGCCCTTTATGTCAGAGAACATCTGGAATATCTCTGAAGTTCTGTCCCAAGGAGAATGATGAGTGCCCCTTCTAACTTAACTAGTTCTATTTTTTTGTGATTCTGTGAATGGTTGTGTAGATTAATGGTTTCTCCTTCTTCATTGTGGAATCAAGTAAGGATAATTTCATCTATTTTCTAACACATTGCTAAATCATTTTCTCAATTAGTCTGCATGCAGCACTGTAGTATTTCCAAATGTACTGTCCATGGTACTTTTAGGTATGCTAGGTACTCTTGTCTCTGTGTTACACACAGGTTTGCCTCAGCTCCAGGTCTGCATTACCATAACTGACTGTGGGTGAGATGTGTGTGGCTGTGGGGTCTCCAGTGCCAGTCTGTGCCTGTGCCACCTCCCTCATCCATCTGGGTCTGCACTTCTGAGCTTTGCATCCCGTGTCCTCACTTCTCAAGGCCTCTGTTTTCATACTGGATTCCAGTTTCTCTACCCTGCCTCACTATGGTGCAGTTATAAATATCTCATTCTCTATAGAAATACTGCTTCTAACTGCTATCTATAAAAATCCATGTTTGTGCTATACAAAGATAAACAAAAAATTTATCTGCCAGCTCAGTTGAAAAACCTCTGTCACAGCTAAACTAAGTAAAACAGCTGCAGGCAGGTCAAGGTGACTGCAGACAGAACAAGTCAGACAAGCCTCAGTTCTGAGGCTGTGCAAACTCAGTATAAAGCTTATGACCTGCTAATAACCAATGCAAGTATTACAGGGCTACATGGTTACGCCTCTTTACTCCGAAACTTTAGGATGCCTAGTAATTTCAAGGATAAAGCCAAACATGCAAGCAGAGATAGGATGGAATGCTTCAAATATCTTAATATCATTGCACTGATTATTTTAATGTGTATGTGTATGTACATAATATATATCTCCATATATAATTTTCCCCCCTATATACTATCAGCCAAGAACACTTGGAGGATTTTGACCTTGTGATTCAGGTCAAGGATAAAATAGTTGTGTTTTTGCCTGAGTTGAAAGCTCTTTTAGATACATTTCTTCTAAGAGAAAAAAAATAAAAATAATTTTAAAAAAAGTAGATTTGTCTTTTTCCTATACAGCTTCCCCTCCTCCTCCCCCCAGATACTTTCCTGTGGGACCTGGTACAAAAACTGTCTACCATATTTGTTTGTTTCTTTTTATTTAGACACCATTTATACTCAAATTTAAGGCTGGTTTTAATATATATACTGTACACAGATAAGATATTTATGTGTAGATAATTCAACTCTTATTTTGCCACTTGGAAGAATTTATTTTTGCAAAAACCCTGAAAAAATATGATTGAATTTATCATGACATTATTGTGTTGCTTATATGTAATTAACAATACTCAGATATCTTAAATGTATTTGAATGCCCTTGTCTAAAGCTTAGTAGGTCATGGCACTAGGGCGAGACCTCTGCAATACAGTGGGATGTATGTGGTAAGGTTTTGAAAGCTCAGCTATGTTTTCAGATGCATTTATAATAATTGCTTTTGACTAGAGATTATAGGTCTCTGTGGGTAGTTCTTCTGAAGCGTTTCTAGGCAGTGATAGACATACTGCAAGAGGCACTTGAGACAGTGTTTATGTGCAGCCCTAAAGGTGCTTTGAAAAGGCTCAGGTTTTTTTTAACAGATGGTGTAATTTGCTTCCTGCTGCTTTTAAGGGATGTCTTCCTTATCCTCAGGTATTCTAGAGTACTCTCATGCCAATCCTATTTGTCCATTGCAACTGGCTTTGTTTCTTTATTTTAATTCTCCTCTGACTTATCTTTCACTTTTATTGTATAATAATTTTTTCAGTGGATTACTGGAATAATAAGCCTGATGTAGCCATGACACATATGTCTAGCAATATTAGTAACAAGGCTCCTCCCTCACTTTTATTATTCTGAAATAACACAATAAAAATTGCTTCTCTGAAGTGATTAAAAAAATGCTAATAAAATGTGATGATGAATACATTACACCATATTCCCAAAACTTCATGTGAAATCAACCTATATCAAAGACTAATTAAAAATGCAATTTAATATAGCTATTTTATTCTTAGAAGACATGACATTTGTGCTCTGAAGAGCTGTCCACTGTCATCACTGAAGGACAGAACAATTTCCCTTAAAACTTCACAATGCTGAGATAGCAATTCTTGAAATACTTTCTTTCACAATGTGGTACTTTTCCAAAAAAGTGAATGGCAGTTGGAGAGACCCATGGTGATTCTCTGCTGGAGAACATTGCAACCAGTCAGGGCCACCATTCTGTTAAACCTTCATATTGCCCCACGATCACAACAGTGTGGCTGTCAGAGGAGGATGTTTATGCTATCCCATGAAATGAATGAATTCTGTTATGCAGATGCCTTTATTTTTTTCTTTATAATGATAACTGAACCACTACTTCTGAAACTGAGGAAGCAAGTTCAGGGGCAGCACTGCATAGCTTACTTAAACTGTTTTACCCTGCTTGCAGCTGCATGCTTGAGGAAATTTAAGTTTCTGTCTTGTGTTGGAAGATGTGGACTTCTCACGATATCTCTATTTTCCTTGTTTTCTAGATCCCTGGCAGAGAAACTGCACAATAAAAACATGAATTGATTGACTGTGTGTGACTTTGAGAATATTTGCCACAGGCTAAGGGTGTTCATCTGTTTAAACATGCCTATATACCCAGATACAGGCAGTTGTCTGCTGAGTCTTCCAACACAGCAACCCAGTCACAAATCAGCTCCAGCTCAGAAGCTATCTAACTTAATTTGTGAAAGTCTATGTTTCATCTAAAGTAGCAGCTGTAAAAATATAGAAAATGAAGGAAGTACAGATCTGCTTAGATCCCTGTCTTAATGGTGATGGTGAGACATGTAAATAGAATTAAGGTCACGAGCACTTGTGATCATCAAGGACTACTCAGCAGATTGTACTGAGCAAATCTAATTAGAATAATTATTAACCTCCTACTCAAATGTTTTTTTTCATCATGTAAGACAATTTAGGCTTTTTCATCCTGTATTACTGTTGTGATACATAAAGCTGTAGCAAATTTTACCTCAGATGAGGCTTGTATTTTAAGAAAATATTTCACTGTGGACAATATACAGTTGTTTGTTAACAACCTTCATGATGAAAGACAAAATTGAAATAATGTTACTTGCTTAACAGATTTTTGTACTGTTGCCATTTGATAGTGAAATTTTGTGTTTAACCACCTATGCTAGAAACCACAGTAACCCACAATGAAACACTCAAAACCTCCTCATTTTAGTTTCAGGAATGGCTTTTCCATAACATAGCTGCTTTTATATGTTCCTGTTCCATCAAGATTATTTCTAAAATAGTGGAACTTTCAAAAATGCAGTGTGTTCATTGGCAACTTTTTTTTTAACATGTGGCATGCAGAACAAACACACAGCTGCTTTTTATTTATTTATTTATTTATTTTTTTAATAAAAGCTAGGCACTTAACTTCAAATGGACAAACAAGAAAGGGAGAAACAGATGAAGTTATTCCACGTTACAGTACAAATAATGATAAAAGGAATAAGTGGAAAGCCAATTTAAATGCAACTGAATGTAGCTAGTATGAATCAGTAACTGAGAGAAAGACAAGTCAAGGGCATACCTTAATACTTAAGGTCCAAGTCTTGTAAGTGGTTTCACTAGTTCATCAAACAAAATAAAAAAACAAACAAAGTCAAACAAAAAAAAGATTTAATTTTTGCAATATCAAGTTCCCTCAGAAAGACCTAAAAAGCCTAATAATATTACTGAAGTGTTATGAATGTGTCAGTCCAAACATCATATATTATTTTAATGAAAAACACTTAAAATTAAATATAACTTTAATGAATAATGCTGCTTATTGAATACTTGCACCTCAATGCTTTCCAAAATACAATGTTGTTCTACTCGAGTAAAGTTTCTTTTAAAGCATTTTCTATTAAATATAGCAAGCACTTGGGGAGCACTTGGAACAAAAATAAACTGATCACAGAAACATCAAAAGGATTTGGTTTCTTTTCAAGTTTATTGTAGAACATAGCAAAATAAAAATTAAAAATGGGTTACATAAGACTATTCTCTTCAAACCTGCATACTAATTATACATGTGTATTTCTGTAGAAAACACATGGTAGTTTCTGGACATTTTTCCTAAATATTGCTTGGAAAAGATGCTTGTGAATACAGTAAAGAACTCTTTGTTTTCCTCCAATTCATCAGATGTGAGATAATCTTATACACCAAGGAACAGTGACGGAGCCAAGAGAGAGAGAGAGTTTAATTTAATTGGGTGCTCTGAATTGCTGTATAAATGTTTCCATTGCTGACCTTGGCAACAAAGGGTGGTTACAATTGTATGTTGAAAATGACAATAACGAATGCTCAGACTTAAAAATCAATTTTTTTAAAAAATTTAAGGTATGGTGGATGAATCTCTTATTGCATTGGCTCCTAATGAACTGCTGTTACACGTGAATGAATGAAACGGCTACCACATACCCTTGTTTCCTGATTTTGCTTCCCCAGAAACATGGCTTTGTTAACATGCAGAAGTTTCTGACCAGCTATTGTTCCTTAGATTGATACATTAGAAGGAGACACAATTGGCTACTGCTCAGTCATTTGACTAAATTATAAACTGTAGTGGTTTGGGATGTTGGAGAGGATCAGTGTGGACAGGTGAGGTCATAAATGCTTTAGCAAAGGCAGTTTCAATGACTAATGTGAGTCACCATGGGAAGTTGTTGCTTGTAGCAGTTGGCATGAATATAGCCCGATCAGTATGATCCTTCCAAGCTCTATGGATTAGCCCTGCATAAAATGCAAGCTTGTCTGTTAAACTGTATTTTTTACAATTTTATTGTGAGCAAAGGCATTCCTGGATATCCTGCTGAATCCCAAATTATCCTCTCACAAATGTCATAATGCATCATAAGGTACGCATCTGGGAAGCTGGCCTTTCTTTTGGCGAAGAAAGGAAAAACTGATCTTGTGTTAAGCACTGAGAGCTAGTCCCTTCAAGGACTTGTGGATCAAATGATGAGTGATTTTGCTCAGTCCTGCTTTCTTCTCTGTTTGATAGTGTACAGAACTGCACCAGCAATCAGATGGTACCCTTTAGAAAATAAAGTTATGTAAAGAAGGTAAGACATCTGTGATGCAAATGGGAAACAAATTACACCACATGTCAGTAGCTGACTGGCTGACACCAAGTGCTAATGAAAGAGGAGATTTGCTGCATCTTAGGAAGACCCTGCCTCTGTACACTTCAGCAGGGAAGAAGAGGATTGTCATGATCATCTGGTTGCCTCATGTCAATAAACGAGTGGCATATAAGTTCACTTTCCTTTTTACGTACTTATAAAATGATGCAATTCTTGCATATACTTTTGTATTGTACTGGTGGAATTATTTTCTTTTACTTACATTTATTTTTCATTTTCATATCATTTTATTTGGACATATGTAATCCCTCACCCCTCTCTTCACTTATATAAAATCAGGTATCCCCTGTTAACGAGACTTGTATCAGTATTAAGAGTAACAATAAAGTCATCTGCTGAATAAATTTTAGTATTACTTATCTTTGCTGAGGGAAAAAAAATTTACAAGTACCCAGTGTGTACTGTTGGAGAGGCTTTCCATTCAGATTTCAGATCTTAAAGGACAGAGAGCAATTGTCATTTTTTGTGTGTCTGAGCTTGGTCCTACCAACCCTCCTAGCCACTGTGGTTATTAGCAGGAATACATGGTATAGGTTTCTCAGGGAAGATGGAAGGGGAAAAAGAAATTCCTTACTTCCTCCTTTCTTTATTCCTGGTAAAAGCATTCAATTTTTTTTTTCTTTCCCTCCCAACGCCATGCACTGTCTTGTTCATCTTAGCAGAGAAGTAAGTAGATAGGTTGCCTGAGATAACAGTGTGGTGAACTTGAGATTTCTCCTCTCCTGGTGAGAAAAAGAAATTGGGCAACTCTTAAAGTTTCTGCCTCAGGATCTGTTTTTCTAAGAGACATTGGAAACATGCACTGTCAAAACCTTTTGGAATACATGGAAAAGAGGGAGTAAAAATTGCTGGGATGCTGTTCATCTTGTCTAACTTAAACTGCTTAAATCAGGTATCTAGTTAAATACAAAGTTTTCACAGTTGACAGAGGGAAACAAGTCTATACTCCAGAGGCTTTCATCCTATCCAAGGGTATTAAAACACAGGAATAAAATGTTCTCTGGAATTGCCTGCGTGCACTAGCTAAATAAAGAACCTAATGAGAATGCACAAAATGCTTAGCTTCTAGTTGGTTAAATTTGAGTGGGATTAATGTTGTTTCCAGTATCCCTTCAGATTCTCTCATTTGCTTGTCTTCATAATTAGGTATTAAGATTAAATTATTTAATTTTTAAAAAAACTACTTAACTTGCATTACTAATTTATATCCATGTTATAATCTTGATACGGGTGACAGCTTTGGAGAAACATATCTAACCCTGATTGTAAGGCTGATATGATACTGTCGTGACCTGCCCCAGGAGGCAAGAGTAACCCAGTTTCTTGTTAATAGACCCCTTGGGCCAGATTACAGTGAAATGACACTGGATGATCTTTGCTTGTAAAAATATACATGTAGGGTTTATTTTAGAAAAATCTAGTTGTAATGAAAAGCAGGTATGTAGCTGTTTTGGTTGTTATTGTCTATAGTGACATGGCAACATGAAAGAATAAAAATGTATGTACATCAAAAAAATGTACAAGGGAAAAGAAGGAAGGAAGGAAGGAAGGAAGGAAGGAAGGAAGGAAGGAAATATAATCACCCATGAATCTATGACAAGGCTTGATTGTTGCAGTTTGTCTGTTGGTTCAAGTGATGGTCTTGACCTGTTGTGATCTGCTGGGTGTGAGGAAAGAAACCTGTGAAACACAGAGTCTGATGTGTTAAAATACACTCAGCCATGGTGGGAATGCCCAGGTACCACCCCTGGGGAGGAGCTTTCAGTCCCCTGGTGGAAGGTCTCAGAAATGAGCCTGGGGACAATTCAGGGCTATTTGATGATTTATGACACCTTCTGAGACATGACAGCTACCCCTCAGTCAGCGTAGTTAAGCCATTTATGCCCCATCAGACCTTCCCTGGCAGCAGATGAACCGAAGTTTTACAACTGAGTTGTGTAGGGGAGGGCAATTAGCCTGATAAGAGTCACTATCCTGTCTTGCAGGATTTGCCTGCTCATTGTGGCCTCCAGGTGGTGATGGTTCCCCTGCTCTGTTGAAGGCAAGTTAGTCATTACTCACCCAAAAACTCACCTCCTCCCTGGAGGGATGCAAAACCTGGCTCAGCAAAACACCCTGGAACCTCAACAAATGGGCAAATGTTTGGAGTCATTAATCATTAATAGTCCAGTCTCTCCCAGATACCCAATTGGAAATATTAATTTCAATATTTATTTACCCTCAAGTGTTTGGTGATCAAACCACACTTCTTTTGACATGGTTGCAAATGTAATACCTTGAAAAGTAGGGAGGCCCTGAGATGTAATAGCTATGGTTATGGAAGACAACTCTAAAGCAACTTTTACACAAACAGAGCCTTCTGCAGAGTAGGAATGACTGTTCTGATGAATCACCCATCACACACTCAAGATACTTACAAAACTGATCAACATATTAATTTAGATGTCTAAATGTTAGCATCACAATTGACCATTAAATTATCCAACTTGATCCTAATATACCAACTGTCTTATTATTAGCTTTTTTCCTAGCTGTTTCTCACTAAAGCATACACTCCAGAAATTAATTTTTTCATGATTTGGTGCCATCAATGTCAGACTCCAGGGCATCCCTTTGGTTGCCCTGGAAGGTCACAGACCTTGGCAGACCTGAGCAAGAGAATTTGAATCCTGGCCAGGGGGGTCTGGGGTCTGGCCAGGGGGGTTGCCTGGCACAGAGCTCAGGAATACACAGGCTTTGATTTCAGTCCATGAGAAAAACTTCCAACACAGAGAGGAATTACAAGTCACAAAGGTGTGACAAACAGTAGTGTAGTTTATCACAGGGTGGAAAATTTTGTAGTTTTGGGATTCTTAGAATGGAGGTGAATGGGGGACAAGATGGAGGTTTTAGGGCAGTGCCCTGGTTTCTTCTTGTTCTCCCTTGGCCTCCATCTTCTGATATGATGATGCTGCAAAGTAGTTTTAGGAGATTGGATCAAAGTAGAAATGACCCTTTTAGTATAGGTAATAGGCATTGGCATAGAATTGTAAATAATAAGTATGCAATTATCTGTATAAGAAGGTAGTGACCTCCCATCACAGGGGGAGTTGCCTGTGTCTGAGCTGCTGCGAACATCTTCGCCAGGCACAGAGGAAACTGTAAGATAAGAATTAATAAACACACAAGAAACCCAGAAAAAAAAAGACCTTGAAGACTCCATTTCATTCTCGTGTCTGGCTCAGAGCCTTCAGAGGGCAAAAAAGACCCACCAGAACCACCACCTGAATCTTGGGTGAGAAAACCAAACCTGAGAATCAAGAGATGACAAAGCTACTACTTCAATTTCTTCCAATTGTTAATCACTCTTTATGTTAAAGAAAATAATTTAACAAAATTACCCAATTTGTGTTACTTCAATATCTAGTTCTTGGGTCATTTTAGGATTTTTTTATGCCATTGTAGAGACTGCTTCTGTATTCAGTATTTTTCCTCTCCAGAGATACTACATTTACCATAATCAAGATATTTCTGTTGTCTTTGATCACCTAAAAAGAATAATTTCCTAAACTTTTTCCCTTTATAGAATAGTTCTCCAGCTTGTGAATCATTTTTAATGTTCATTTCTTCCTTCTCTCCAGCCTTTGACATTTTTCTTTTTTTTTTTTCCCAGATGCACTTCTTGCCTAAGTTATCAGCTGAGAGCAGAGTTTTTGATGCATTCTGTCAAATGAATGAATCTCCCCAAGCATTTTCAGAAGATTATTTATAAGTATTGCCATGTGAACTGCAAATCAGCAAAGCATGCATGGGTAATTAATGCCCATTTCTTATGAAATATGAAGAGTAAACATCATTAATTTGTTTTGTATAAAAACCTTTAAAAATCAGTGTAAGTATTTAATATTTTTTCATGCATATAGAATTTCTTTAACCTTCTTACCTCTACATCTTAAGGAATATGTCATCCAGTATCATACATACTGTGCATAAAAGGGTGACCAAATAATAAGACAGTGACTACTTTTTTTCTGGAATGTGTAGCAATGGATTATTATTCTGTAATCCTAAACTTCTAGGGGAAGAAACACTGCTGCTTTTCACAGAATTTGTTGATATTAAGAGTATTTAACTTCAGAAACAATCAACAACACGTTTATATAACTAAGATAGTATGTAGAAAATAGTAGCAAAAAAAAAAAAAAAAGACTAACAGAAAGATGAATGAAAAGACAAAACCATGATTCCTTCAATTTTCAGAAGAAGTCCAAAAATTTTCATTGTCTGAATGCTCTTTTAAAGGAAATTCCGAAAGTTTGGATGTCTCTAGAATTGTTCTGATGAAACTATTGCCACACAGACCTACCTTACTCCTTTTATGAATATTAAGGATCACACTAAAACATTGTAAGTAGAATTGACTTTTGCCTTTCTTGAGGGGCTGTAGGATAGGAATCATCTTTCTTTTCTCTCCATCTACTTCTTTTGATGCTCCATCAGTACAAGAAACATCCTCAAAATGGAGAAACAAACTGGACAATTAGGGAAAGTGAAATGCACTTGTGCAAAATAAGAAAGATAGTACATTTACTTGTTTTCTCTTAAGTCTAAAATTCAAAGGGATTTTCTGAAGCATGGCCAGTTTTTCTAATTTTGGAGACAGCTGGGACAGATCAGCTCTGCACATACTGAAACCTGCAGATTCTTCAAACGCTTGGCCACATTGTGTCTTTTCTGCCTTCCAGGTTGAATAGCTATCCCATATGCTTAAATGCTTGCACTTCAAGCCTTTCTATCTTGACTTGAAGATACTTCTCTTTTTTTGAGTGTGGTAAAGAAATCACAAAAGTATTGGACCTTGGTCTAACTCCAGCTATGTAAGTAAAAGCCTGAATTGATGGTGGACTGCTGTTAGGTGGACTGCTAAGTCAAAAGACTGTAGAAAAGGACCAAAACAGCAAAGGATTAAAATACAGCTAGAAGACTGAAAATGTTTCATAACCAAAACAAATGAAAATTGTCTTCAGTGATAGAAGCTGTGTTTTGCAGGAGTCTCTGCCTTCAGCTATTTGCCAGCTACAGGCAGTAGTTTATCAGAGATGTAAATTTTGAATCTTATGGCCACACTATGCAAATATGTTAGGCTTGAACTTCATTGGAACTCATTAGAATAAAGTGCAAAAGTGAATAACATTCAGAGTTTTTCAAGGTGTTAAAATGTCAATTTAATTTCCATGGCTAGACCTGTGTTGACATCTGCAAAGGGATCCAGTACTGAGGAAGCAAACCATCTTATACACTTACTATGCTTCCTTACCAGGCCTGTGTTCGGTTTCCTTAATGCAGTTATGTAGAAGAAGCCATCAGTACCCTTGTTTGAGTGTGTTATACTGTTCTGCAGGATAGAAATGGGATATAATGATGTTTATCTTTGGGAAAACTTGGAATCGGACAAGAATTTTCTGTATATTATAAATAGCAATAGAGACTCCCACCAGATACACAGTTATACTTCAGCCTCTGAGTGCTGCAGCACTTCAGCAACCACTCAGCTTTCTGGCTTCTAGTTCATGAAATCTGCTGAGTTCTTTAAGGGAAGCTTTGTAGTGGCATGGTGGCCATCTCATATGCCAAATACTGCATTGCAGGATGCTAAACAAAATACTGAAATGGTAAATGTAAATATCGGCCATTCTAGTCCACAATATGAGAAAACTGTAAGTATTTTTATTCAGTCATCTGCAAATGAAGTTATTAATAAATATAAATGTATTTCTAATTCTATATTAGGAGTTAATTTTTTTTTGTAAGCACGTGTAATTCCTATAATTGTATTTTTTTCTTCTGCTTTTATTTTTCGTGAATGTATTAGTATACTAACTGAACAGTGGAATTCAGAGATGTTGACTATGTGCCTGGAGCATACAAGAGAGCCAGTAATCCAGTAATAGAAGAAACTACCCTATATGAAAGACTCAATGGGTAAGACAATGTTTAAAATATTTATCTTTTGTTTCCAAAGCCTTTCAAAGCAATAAATTAGAAAAGGGAAAAGCAGCCACTCGAAGAATAGGATTTGTGAATAACGTGCTTCAGATTATGTCCTAAACATTACCAATCCATTTTGGTAGGAATATAACAGAACACATCCTAGATCTAAAAAGAACACTCTCTTCAGATCTTGAATCTCACACATTTTGCTAGTGATTTATTTATTTTTTTAGCCCTCTGAAACATCTGGTGTAAGAAGTTGTTGGAGAAAGTATCCTGGTTTTGATAGACCTGTCATCTGTTCTGTTCTGACTCATTTTATGCTCCACCTGCTTTGTCATACTGAATCACATTTAGCATCTCTTTGAAATGTTGCTTAAAAACCATCCAAATACTAACCAAAATTTGTACAATGAAGGTGCTTTCCTCACATAAATACAAAACTGTAAAAATTATTTTATGCAAGATCTAGAAGCTCTTTTGTCAGAACTGAAAGTGGCATATTTTTCTAGTTCATATATTTCCAATAAAGATTGTTCTTCAAAGAAGATATAGTCATTCTAGCTGATATGTGGAGACATTGATATGCTAATGTTTTTATTCTGAAAGAGGTAGAAACATAGTGTTAAACCAGAGAAAGAATAAAAAGTCAGAGAGAGGTTTCCGTGCAATTAACTGGTAGAATGATGCTTCCATTTATTCTGAACAGTTACTAGCTCCTCAAGTTGTTCTAAGTTAATGGATTTCTCTTCAAAGTAGACTTCTACTAAGTCAGAATAAGCATATTAGAATTCAGCTCAATGTTTTGATCATTTTTTAAATGGAAGGGCATTCATTGTTGGAGGGTTATATTGAGTCATACAATGGAATAAAATGTCAGATCTGAACATGTGTATTTATAGACATTTTTATCCAGGATGACACTATTTTTCATGTATCCTGTCTTCTTGTAAATTCTTTCTGGTACTATTATTATAAGTGCCTGGTATTTATTTTTCTGTCTTGCTATATCCAGTGTCATATGTCTACATTGCTCATACTCTGCACAAAGAAAGAAAGGAACATAAAGAATTTAAGTCAAACCAGAAACAACAGACACAGAAAAACAAAGCCAAGAAGGATTCCCTCAGTGTTTCTTATCATCAAGTAACAAATTATCACTTTGGCTTTTCCTCCTCATTAGCGAAGCTAAATAGCAGTACTTTGTTGCCAATGGGTAAGTAAGAATTTAGTCTCACTTTACATGAAGATGAAAAGTAAAACCACTCTGTCATGACCCAGGAGCTGCATCAGACTAAATAAAGAATGAGATAAATAATGCAAGCCACCTAAACTAGGATTTTTTTATCAAGCACATTTAAATATTCTTTGATCTTGCTCTCTGATTGCTGTCTCAGTACCATGTGAGAGACTGGCTGGGGGCAAATCTAAAGATATCCCCCTGAACAAATAGACTGTTGTCTATGATCATGGAATATGTTGGCAGATACTCTACTAATGTGAGAACCTGAACATCCTTTAGTCTCCAAACTGCTACTGGTTATGTGAAGAGCAGAGTGAACTGCAGCTATTAAAGTGTTGCATAGAAAAAAAACAAAAAAGCAAATTGTTTGGGTATCCTTAGGCTGTCTAATCATGAAGTAATCTTTACTGGGGTGCTTTAACATTTTCATGGTTTGCTCCTTAGTATGTGTTGACAACAGCTCAGTTTCTCACCTGTTCCTTAGTGGTTGTAACTTTGGTTCCTACTGTCAGATCTATGCCATGGATCTGTTGCAGGCCAGACCTTTTCTTACATGCATCTGTAGAAACGATAGCAGCACGGGATCAAGCTCTCTCAGGACCTGGATCACCTTATGTTCTCCTGTTCTTCTGTGGAGGATGGGTGTTGATTTTATTTTATTTCTCTTCTTTTCTTAATGACCTGAAGAATCTAGATCTAACACCACCTTACCTCTGGAGGATGCTATGGTAAATTCTTGACTAGAGGAAGATGTATAGTATAGCAACAGTTTCTTGTCTATTATTTTCCCCTCTGAGGCCATTTTCTATTTTCTGTTTCTGCATAGGATGGATTGACTAACCTGATCTTTTGAGCAATTCTCATTACTCAGAAAGGAAGTAACAGAGCAAATCACACTACCCTGGTTGGAATACTATCTGCAAGTTTATGAGTCATGGGAGTGAAGGGGAAGCAGGAATGTTCTCTCTTATTCTGCATTTTTTCTGTAACTTGTTACTAAGTATAGAGAGATGATTGTCTCAAGAAATACTCTTACAGTGTGAAATGTCATGTTTTTTTCTCATGTTGCTTCCTGTTGTGTAGATAGAATTTATATTTAGACTGTTAAACTGTTTCAGAGTTTATTGCATTGAAGTATTTTATAAGAGAAGTGTTCCAGAGATTGAAAAGCAGAAAAAATACCTATTGAAAGCTATGAGGACATTACCAGGATATCCAGAGATGCAATTAGAAATGTAAATGCTCAGTTACAATTGAAATTGGCCAGAGGTGTTAAAACTAACAAGATGCTAGATTGTGTCAAAAAGAACATCATCAACAGAGATAAAGAAGTCATCCTACCCTACTCAGCATTTGTCAGGCTGCATCTGAAATTCTCACTTCAGATTTGATCTCTGCTATGCTAAAAAAGCTGCAGACAGGCTGGAGGGGTTCCAGATACGGGCCACAAAGATGATGAGAGGACTCAGAAATCTGACATGTGAGGAACAGCTGAGAGAACTGTGTTTGTTCAGTCTTGACAAAAGAAGGCTTAGTGGAGACCTTATCATCATGTTCCAGTATTTCAAGGGTGGCTCTAAAGAAGACAGAGACTCTTTTTCACAAGCAGTCACAAAAAAGAGACAAGAGATAATGGAAACAAGTTATTCTGACTCTGGACAGGAGAGTAAATGCTTTCACATTGAATGCCCAGCCATCGTAATAATCTCCCATGGAAGTGGTGGGTTCCCAAATGTTGTATACTTTTACAGTACAGCTGGACATGGTACTGGACCATCCTGTCTAGACTGTGCATTTGCCAAGGAAATTTAAACCAGGTGGTCCTTGAAGTCCTTTCCAACCTAGTATTTTATGATTGTAAGATTCTATAATGACAATGACTCATTTGAAAAAGAGAAAAAGAAACTCATTTGAAAAAGAAATGAAACTGTCATGGTTTAAATTGTTATATCCTTTCATGGATAACTAGTTAGATAAAAAATGCGTAAGAGACACAAGAAAAAAAAAAAAAGCAGCACCACAGATAATTTTTTCCTGGTCCTATTTAGTCAATTCATAAATTATCTGGAAAAGGGAGTAAGTATTAAAGCAATATTGAATGGCTGGAAGATAAAATATTAGAGGAAATTCAGTGTCAATAACTACAAAATAATGAATAGGTGGATTAAAAAAATTTTACACAAAAAATTGAGACTTGAATTATCTATTACCATTCACGAAAGAGCTCTTGCTGTCGTAGTGAATAGTTCTTTGTAAATGTTAGCTCTGTGCTCACTGGCACTCAGTAAGGCATGCTAAGAATTATTATGAAAAGATTAAAGAACACAAGAGAAAACAGCATTATATCAGTGGATGATCCCATGATGAGTACATATCTGCAACTTTTTGTGAAGGTCTATTCAAGCTTCCGCTTTCTTACCTTCAAAATAAATGAAACTTGAAAAGGTGGTTTGGCAAGGAGGATAGGAGATATAGAAAACATTGTTGTGACAAGTAATTAAACAGGCATGGAGTGTGTAGCCCAGAAAACAGAAGACTGAACAGATTTTTGTGAAGAAGACTTGTAAAATCATGAATGGTATGAAAGCAGTGAATAGCACGAGTTGGGTGCAACTGCTATTTTATCAAATGAAATTAACTGACAGGTTTTGAAGAAAGATCAATAATTACTTTTTCATATAATAAATAATTACACTGTGGAAGTCATTGATACAAGATGTGGATGCCAAAACCCTCAAGGAAGTTCAAAAGGAGTGTCAGACAAATTAATGCAAGAAAGAGTTATTCTGCACAATAAGACAGAAATACATTAATCTTAGGAATCCCTTCCTTACAGAAACTGATATTGTTAGCAGAGGTGATATATCAGACCAAAAATAAACCAAAATCTATATTTATCCTAATTTCTTTTTTTTTTTCCACTGGTATCTGCTATGTTGCCACTGTGAGACAAAGGAGATTACAAGGCTATTTGGTTTAATCAGTACATACATCCCCATATTTCATGGTCTTATATGTTCTCTCAATTCTTTCTGACACTGCCTGTGTGACAAATCCATCTCTCAGTGACTCAGTGTTTTTGGAGTGGTATCTGTATATAGTCATTCTCTTCAAAAATGAAATATATAGCACTATGACTATAGAGTAAAGGCTTTGTGAAGCATACAGAGTTTGCAGAAAGAGGTTAATGCATTTTTTCTTGAGTTGAGGGTAATCAGGCAAAGAAAGAAATAAAGCAAAAGAAAGAAGAAATGTTTTCAATTGTACAACATATTGCTAAGAGAATTTTCTTTTATATGATAGGGTTCAGTGTAGTATTTACCAGCTCATTTTAATAGAATTGTTTAAATCTCAGAATGAGCATATTAACAATAGCAAATAAAGGCTGCAAAGAGTGCAAAGTCGGAACATACACAAGCATACACAGAGAAAGGATTCTTGAATTATTAAAAAGTAGAAAAGCAAGATGGTAAGTTAATTTGTGTCATAGCCAGGTCACTGTTCTAATCATGATTTCAATCCCATGTAAGGTTACCTCTTACTTTATTGATGTGGTAATTGTTTTGTTCATGCCACAGAGGGAACAATAATGCCCATCTAGAAATGTGAGCAGCCTAGAAGCCATGCTAACTACTTGCTGTCCACACAATTAAATAATTAAATGTAATTTCAGATACTCTAGTTTCCAGTATGGTTTGGTCAGAGGTAAGACAATATTAACTGCTCTGCAAAATCAGGAGAAGAAAATTTTCCAGTTTGGAGCAATAATAAACAAAGTTGCTTTAATTATTTTTACACTTGCTGTACTTTCAAAAAAAACCCAAAAAACTAAAAAAACCTCAAATCACTATTCAGCTGTCAGATATCTTATATTTTCTCTAAAACTAATAGTGGCATTTCTTAATAAAAGCTGTCTTTTTAGACATCTTGCAAATAAGCAGTAAATTAGACATGAATACCGGTTGGTCCTAGAGTAATTTTCAAGTGTTAACAGAAAAGCTGGAGTGAGTGGTGAGTGCTAGAATTACACAGTAAAATACAGTAAGGAACACTTTTCTGTCCCAAAGTGTACATTTTATTTTCTGCTAGTGAGAGGAATGTAATGTTCTTGTCATTGCCATTGTGAAAGTTTTTGATGGGACAAACAACAACAGCACTCCATTCATTTACATTGCTGTCTATAAATATATAGTATGATTGCTGGAAGTACACTGAAGCAGATTATAATAATTATTCGATTTGAGAAGCACTTTTCTCACCATGCTCTTCAGCACTAGTTATATAATGCAATAATTATGACTTTAATGTCTCTTTGTGATAAGAGACAAGATGACACATTTTGTGCGTGATGGAATACTTTCCATAATTACATTGCCTTCTATCTAAATCTAAGGTCTAGTTAAAAAAAAAAAAAAAATTGAGGTGAATGCAATTGTGGTACTAAAATACCATTTTAAAGACAGAAAAAATGCCATATTAGTACTATTTGATAATTGATACAATTACAATTACAATTGATACAATTGATGCAATTGATACAGAATAACATTTTACATGTACGCAGAGCTGTGAAGGGAAATATTTTCCCGCACAAAGACACATTAATGAATGAACCATCTCACTATCTTTCTGTGTTTTGTAATATCATCTTCTCTCAAAAGGACAAGGTAAATTAAGAGTAATTTACTCAAGACACAGCAACAAATTATGAGCAGAATTAAGATTACAAATAAATCTTTCGTCATCCTTTCTGAAGCATCAGACTATGATTTTTTTGTTCCATTCTTCAGAAGATATAGTCAGAAACCAGATTTCAAAATGAATTTATGTTCATTTCATGCTAAGTGTATAATTCAATATCAACTTTAATGTTTTTAAAATGATAAAAAATAACCTGAGGCATGCACTGTAAACCAGAGACAACACTTATTTCAGCAAGATATGCTCATGAGCAAAGTATTGCTAGAACCTTTAGCAATACTAGTGGATTTTATTTCACTCTGGTGTTTGTGGTTTTGGGGTGTTTTTTTTGTTTGTTTGTTTGTTTTGTGGTTTTTTTGTTTGTTTGTTTGTTTGGGGTTTTTTTGTTTTGATATGGTTTGGATTGGTTGTATTTGTGTGTATGGAAAGCTAATAAGAAATTTACTCATCTAATAGTCAAAATAAGTCTCAGGAGATGGTGATGAATATCCACTGGGAAATTTTTTTTAATGAGGTTTTTGTTTTCAAGAAAATATAATTTTCTCCAAATCATGTCTTTTGCTGTGATGAATTGGTTTTAATGAAACACTCTAGGAAAGGTTTTGCAAATCTTCTATAGAATATCTGTTAAAGAAGAGACAAGTGATACCCCAGAATAATAAGTGACCAGGTAGTAAGGCTATTTAACTGAGATGTAGAAGACCTGGATTAAATACCTTCCCTAAAGGATTTAATACTTTCATACTTTATTTGTCCTATCAATTTAGTTATTCAGAGGCCAGAGTCACAGTGCAAGGTATCTTTACCACCCAGGAATTTTTCTAAAATTCAAAATGCTCTGGTGAATTGGAAACAGTATTTATTACTCATTCCTCCCTGTGAGGAATGAAAGTAAATTTTCTTAGAAGATTAAAAGTGACAGTAGACC
Organism: Trochalopteron elliotii; assembly: GCA_024734555.1. Lineage (NCBI taxonomy): Eukaryota > Metazoa > Chordata > Aves > Passeriformes > Leiothrichidae > Trochalopteron > Trochalopteron elliotii. The sequence continues at coordinate 7,184,087 of JANPWX010000013.1, forward strand.
ATATTCTGATGGATTTAATATGTATTTTAAAACACAGGGGGAATTTAAAATTAAATCTGATTATATGAAACTTCTGCCAAGGAACTGATCATGCAGTGGTTTTCTGTGCAAACCATATATTTGTGCCTTGGCCTTAAAAAACAACAGAAACAAGAAATCTCATTTTATCTTGTTGTGAGTAGTAGATAACTTTAGAATAAAACCTGTATGTTCCTGAAATCCTGTGACTTGGGTGAGATATGTTGTTTTTATAACCTGAAGTATATTTAATCAAAATAAATTTGTTTTGGTTGCAGGTAGCAGCACTACACTACATCAATGTAATGAGGTCACGGTTGAACTTAATTAATTTTACATGGATATACTGTTTCCTTTGAAACTTCTGGTTCTGCTAGTGAGTAAAAATAGCATTGATGGATGATAGATGCAAACTTTCCAAACGGACTAAGCAATAAAGTTCAGTTGTAAATTGATCCTTTTGGGAGCAATTTAATTTTTAATTCTCAAACAAGTAGCAAGATTTACTAAAAACCCCACCCAAAATAAAAACAATCACCTCAAACAATAACCCCAGGGTAAAACCTTTAAAGATGAAGAATTTTCCTGAATTTCTGAAGTTTTTATCCACTGACTAGAAGGCTTCATTCCCTCCATATGAGATTAGTCTATTGGAAATTGAAGGCTTTGGTGTATTCTAGTTCAAGATGTCAGTTCAGTAGTGATTTCATTGAAGTCAGTAGGTATTTCTTTGTTAAAAGGTATCTCCTTTGTTCGGGCTTCTTTGTCATTGCAGTTGCAAAACATTCAACAAGCAAAAAAACAAAGAAAAAAATGTTTTAAACATGTAGAAAAAACAAAGGGATTTGGGAATAAGACTCAGACTCTATTTGTAGAGATGTCCATCTGAGTTAGTTGCCGAGTTCCCTCTAAAGCCAATAGAAACACACAGACAATTTGAATGAGTGATTTGACTGACCTATTCCTGGTATCTTCTCCATCAGATGAACTGCACCCTATGTGTGCCTAATCCTCTTCATTTTAACTATACTGGAATCTAGACTGCTGTAGATGTTGCCATGGTGAAAAAATTTTAGGGAGCTCTCCAAACAGAAGAGCTGTTTGCTCCTGTTTGTTTTTGGAGATGGTCATTGAACAGCAATGTTTTAACTTGCAAGTTTGGATTTAGAGGTGTAAATCTCTAAATCTAGTTAGCACCATGTCCCTCAGCTGAATGAAGCTCCTGTTAGAATTTTGCCTAACTCAAAGGTTCCAAGTAGATAATTTAGAACTTGAGTGTGGCTAGACAGGAATGGATTTTTCTATCACCCTTAGTCCTGTCCAACCTTTAGATTAATTAACTTCTTATTAGTCTTAAATAGCAGTTAGAGTAAATGGACTGGCTGTAAGTCATCTGACTGTTAATGGCTTACAAAGGAGAAGTACTGTTAAGAGTAAGATACAAAACTTAATTTCCTCCAAAGCTTTTATAATATTTCCTCCTCATTGTAATGCCTTATCTTGCACCTTCATTTTTCTCCATTGGATACTTGCCTCTGCTGATTCAGTAATTGGAGAATGCCATTATCCCATGCCAGAGGAGTTGGAACTAGGTGATTTTTAAATCCCTTCCAGTCCAGGCCACTCATCCAGAGGGTGACTGATACTGGAACAGACTAAACCTGTCTGAGTTCAAGGAGTGTTGGAAAATGCTCTCAGGCACATGATGTGGTTCTTGGAGTGTCCTGTGTAGCACTAGAAGTTGGACTTGATTATCCCAATGGGTTCCTTCCAACCCAGCATATTCTATGGTTCTATTATTATTTTAACCATACATTGACATCATTACTTTCAAATTGATTGATTGATAAAAGTTCATAGCAGACAAAAAAAAATTACAAACAAAATGTGATTTTTGAAGCATTTTTGCACTCTTTTCAGGACTGAAAATGGGCATACTTGGTAAAATTTTCTTTTCTTTTTTTTTTTCTTTTTAAAGATTACAATAGTATTTGTGAAAAATCTTATGACTAAGAGGACTAGACATTTTGCCTAACAAAATTGCTTCATAGTTTACATCTGTCCTTTTCTTAAAAGATTGTGTGCATTTTTAAATCATTAATTGATAACTTGTACATATATAAAACAGTAAATACACAACTATCTTAAGCTTTAGCATAGAAGAGTTATGCTGAAAATATTGATGTGAATTACAATTAGGTGAAATATGGTGGTTCATTAAGCAAAATGGTCCATTCTAATCAACTGAAAGGATGTATGAAAACACTGTCTTATAACTTGGATGATGTGCACAGCTTGTAGATTATGACAGTGATGTCATAGGGCAGAGCTTAAGTGGCATCAGGTTTATGAGCTATAAATACAAGAAAGGAAAAAAAGTTCCTTTAAAGAAGAAACACCATTGTTTTTTCTTTCTCATATGAGTAATGGAAAATTCTGTTAGTACCTGTAATTACTGGCTTTGATAAACCAGAGTGCCATACTACTTTGATTCAAGTTCCCTGCAGGAAAGGAAGGAAGAACTCATAAAAAGAGATTACCTCTGACTTTATGACTAGATAATTACAGAAGAACAGGAAAACATCTGTTTCTCTTGTATGCTTCACCTGTCCTCTAGTCCACAGATCTATTTGGGAGGAGATATGAACTAAACCCACAGTAGGACATTTAAATCTATTGTTTTCCCATGGGGCAATCCATTCCCTAGCCGTTCTGCTCAATTCCTCAAAACTAGAGCATTGTTCTACGTTTCTAGAATGTGCTGGAAAACCAGGGTCTCAGTAGTAGAACACACTAAAATCTAAAGAAAGCATACCATAGTTTGCACCATCTGATCAGAATCATGGGTTTTTAAAAAAAAAAAATCCTCCCTTTTTTTTCACTCATCCCTGGAAGCAGGGCCATGAGAATGGTGAAGGACTGTGAGGGGAAGCCTTGTGAGAAGCAGCTGAGGTCACTTGGCCTGTTCAGACTGGAGAAGAGGAGAGTGGTTGTGCTCAGCATCTTCATGAGAGGAAGTGGAGGGGCAGGTACCAATATCTTCACTCTCATGACCAGTGACAGGACTCAAGAAAATGGCATGAAACTGAGTCAGGGGAGGTTTAGGTTGGATATCAGGAAAATATTTTTCACTCAGAAGGTGTTTGGGCACTGGCATGGGCTCCCCAGGGAAGTGATCACAGCACCAAGCTTGACAGAGTTCAAGAAACATTTGGACAAAGCTCTACAGCACATAGTGTGATTCTTGCGATGTCCTGCACAGGGCCAGGATTTGAACTCAATGATTTTTGTGGGTCCTTTCCAAAACAGCATATTCCATGATTCTATGAAAGAAAGGAAATGTGAGGGAAGCTTCTTAGTGTCCATTGGCCAGATCTCACTTTAAGATCATTAAAGATCTACATTCTATACAAATTTCTTTTCAAATCTAATGGAGGGATATAAGGCATCACAAAGTTTTGGGCAGCACATTTGAGGCATACATTTTAGATTTTGGTACCTAAATAGAGACTAAGGGAGTAAAAGCTTTTTTTGAGTCTATCAGCTTAAGAATAGGTACATTTCTTCTTGTTAACTACTTAAAGGAAAATAAATGCAGAACTAAGTTACAGCACACCCAACACTATATAGGATGATGGGGCTCAGAAACTATGGCAGATCCTCAGCAGTTCTCCACTTATTTTTCTCTACACACGTGTGATTGTACAGGGTCTTACAAAGAGATCTTACATGCAGAACAATAGATGAAGCACTCCGCAATATCTGCAGACAGACATCTGAGATTGTGGGATTGCTTCCTCCTGACTTTTCATCAGGTAATACCATGTGCGGGGTTTACTGATTACTCAAGATATTTTTATTTGATGCAAAAGCTAGTTATTACAGTTATTTAGGCTTTAATTACTCATTTCCTTTTATCCCCCTCTCTTTATCTTAACCTTTTCATTAATGTTTTCATTACTCCTTCATTTAGAAAAATCACTTAATATTCCAGTCTGTAATACAACAACTAGAAATATATTCCTTTATTTATCCAACCACAAAGGAAGAACCTAATTTGATACAAAAATCAGCAGCAAATTAGGAGCTTTCACTGTCATCAAACAAAGGAACAGGAATGGACAGGCAAATTAAGAGCCTCATTGTTACTATTCTTTCCCAGCAGATAAGACATCTGAACTCTATTTAGTATTTAATAGTTTATTCACAGTAGAAGAGATTAAGAACAGCCAGCTAAACTAAACAAAGTGGAATTAGGGTATTTTCTTTAGATATGGATTTAAATGTCGGCATGTAAAGAAAGAATGTGAATACAGGTCTTCCACAGAGAGGCAGAAAAATAAGTAAATAGGATAAATAATAAAAAAGAACGCTGTAACATCTTCCTCTTCCATTTATATTCCCTTGCTTCCTAACTTTTTTTGAAAGAAACTAAAACTTCAATCTTTCATGTAGTCTGAAATAATTGTTATTGTATTAGTATATGTTTGTGTGGAAAATTGCCTTTTAATTCTAGGTCAGTGCAAAACAAATTTTATAATATTTTTTATATTTTTCTCAGCTTGCCTTTTAAGACTACAAGTCAGGCAGATGCACAAGCTGTTGCCACCACAGACATGGAACTGACTGTCTCTTATCTTCTTTCTCTAAATGCCTCCTTTCTGATTTCTAGCATTTTTCCCCAGCTAATGCAGTCTTTGAGCACATGATTTTTTCCTCTGGAAGACCAGGTCTTTGTCTGTGATATATTGTGGATATGTAAAAGATGTATATATATACTAACTTTAACAGTAAGACTGCTTTCAGCAGTGCTAGGTCTCATCTTAGTAAGCACATGATTAATGGTAACTAAAACGATACCCTCAAACAAATTTATATTGTTTCATTTTCAGAGAAAGAAAACTTCAACTAAGACAAAAAAGATTATTAAAATATATTGAAACTCTATATTTAGAGGCTTTATTGTTGTTATGAGAAATGGGAATTTCTTGGCATTTACATGGGGATATACCCATCCCTCCCTTCAATGTGTTTCTGACAAATTTTTTCAGGTATTCTTAATGGACATACACAGTTATTCCAGACAGGGTGTTTGGGAGAAGGGAGGGAACTTTCTGGCTGGTTGGTTTGCTGATTTATATTTGTTTTTTGTAGGGTTGTTTGATTTTATTTTTTTTTTGTTTGGTTTTTTTTGGTTGTTTTGTTTTGTTTTGTTTTGTTTTGTTTTTTGTTTTTTGGGGTTTGTTTTGCAACATCCTATTTTTATTTAACCAAAGTAATACAGTGAGTAAACCCTGCCATAATCTGAGCAATTTTTAGAATGCACACCAATTATTGTCAATCACAGAACTGCCTGATGTCGTTCGCAGACCCAAGATAAACCAAGATACACACTTGCATTGGAAAGTGCTTATCACCTTACTTCCTCAGGTTCTCACCACGTCTTCTAGGAAAATTGAAGCCCCACTGTTCACCTACAACACAAAGGGAAACAAATTGCCGATTATAGAGATCAGCCATGAGGGTGGCACAGACTGAAATGAAAATAATTAAAAGCTGTCCTTCTACAATGAGTTTATTAAATTTTAAATCGTTGTTATATAATAGCTCAATGAAAGGAAGACCCGGCTATGTTCGATGTCAATTTAAAACCATGATTTATCTGCAGTGGATAATAGGTGAGTAGGAGCAAGACTTTATTCTATAACTGCAGTAATTTTTTTCATTTGAAACTCTTGAGGATTGTCAAAGTATTTCAGAAAAGCTAAAGGGACAATGATAAGGGCAGCATATAACCAGTGACAGTAGTGCTTGTGGGACAAATGACAGTCCCACAAGAGCAATAGTTGAATATTGGACCTGTCATTTCTGAGTTAGTTGAAGCCAACCAGGTCAGTTGCAGAGCACTGCTTAAGTTCCTCTGCCTAATATACCCGTTCATTGTAGTCATCTGCCCAATAATTACTGAGTGTTAAGATTCCACTGAACTTTTCAGTGCTATCAACTGTTCACTTAGATGCAATTGAGTAGAAATTTATTTCCAATCCAACCTGCCATGTTTTCCCATGTAATACACCAGTTGACCTCATCTACAGAGTTGAGAAAGAAAAGCCATGTATGAGGTGCTTCTGCATGAGTGATGGGCAAGAATCCTTGCTGTGATCCTCCCTCCTCTGTATGGGGTCCTGATGGCCCCTGTTTTGAATTTCAAAGAGTGGTTCCCCTCAGCTTAACCACGGTAGATGAAACTACCAGACTGCCAGGTGGTTCAGAAAAGGTGATTAAATTATGGGTTAGCAGTAGGTGGGTCATTTGTGCAAGAGACAAGGCTTCCAAACAGACTGGAATAAAGTTGTACAGCTTAGATGCAGAGTTGAAATTTATGTCTACAATTTAGGCTTCATGCCATATAGTTTTCATGTGTCACACACATATGTATGTATGTATGTATGTCTGCACAACTAATCATGCATGAACATTAATGCTCACTAGACACTCGTGCTTGCACTTTCCACTGGCTAATTTCTGCAGGGTGAGAATGGACAGAAAGAGATTACTTAGCTTAAAAAATTAAATAAATTCAAAACTTCAATAATGTGAAAAATTATACTGACACATCTGTATTCAGTCTACTTCTCTGGAAGTAGTTCTACATAAGGAAACTGATTATGGGGAAAGGTGATTTTACACATGTATGACAAACCATGTCCTTCACTTTTTTTCTATCTTATCCCAAGTACTATTCTCAGTGACTGATCTCTTTTTTCCCCACTGTCTACTTTTTTACTCCAAGCATGCAATAATTACAGTGATAGAGGATTGTTTAGCTGGTAGTCATATCAATGCGTGAATATATAAAGAAAGGGTATTCACTTTTTAAAATCTGTCCCTATAGTCTAGACAGCCATAGGCTTTATTGTGATTGCTACAGCTCAAAGTTCATATCGGACACTTTGTAATAAAGTGATTTTCTTTGAAACTCTTTAAAAGTATCACTTGTATTTAATTTCAGATACATTAACAGGTAACTTCAGTTTGTTCATCTAACCATTCCAGTAACATCGGGAGGGGAAGAGAGGAAAAGGGGTGAATCAAGGTAATATAAAATCAATCTATGTCATAGTTCCAAAAGGGCTAGCATCACATCACTACATCTTGTTGGCCCCTTGTTCATCAGAAGTTACAAACACACAATATTTAATGCACTAGGTTTTTGGTGTGGGTTTTTTTTTTTTTTTTAATCTCAATTAATTGCGCCTGACTGTTTCAGGTTTCATTTCAGAATGTCATTCAGCTTTGATCTAGAGATACCAAATGCCTACTTTTACTCCTTTATTTTTACTACAATAGAAAGTGTGCTGTGTTTAGAACTTCTTTTCAATGCAATCAGTCCATTATTTCCTTTAAGAAAAATAAAATAGACTAACTCTCCAGTTTCTAAAATTAATTAATTTTCTATCAATTTCAAAATAAATTTGTGACTTATCTACATATCTCATTTTTAAATGACCTTTTAAAATATAACAAGAAACTGAATGCAATGTTTCAGCACTGTTCTGACTAATGCCTTGTACAGAATAATATTATTTCTGTTTTTACTTTTCTGTTTATAAAACAACAACAACAGAAAAAAGCAACCCAAAACCTAGGGTTTTTTTCTCACTTTTTCTTTTTCTATTTCATATCTTTATGGTATTACATTGGAGTACAAGTAGATTTGTTTATTCATTCAATTTTTATTAAGGAATATAAAATTAAAACACATATCCACAGAATCTGTCCATAAAACCCATCATGAAAGGACATTTTCCCACTCAAGACTTTTTACCTGACATGTGTCATTAAGGGGTAGTAACTGCATTAACTTTAGAAATTGCTAAACTTGTTTTATTGAAATCACATGATGCTAACTTTTGAAGTATGTAATTAATTTAAAAGTCAAATATCTTATATTTGTTTGACAGTTACACCTTGACTTCACAAAATTTGTAATTTAATCAAAGAGTAAATTCAGGTTCACTATGTTGGGAAGATGAGCTTTGCACAGGATCATTTCTACCTGGACTAATTACTATGTATTCTTATCTTTTAATTCACAGACTCCCTGAATGGTTTGGGTTGGAAAGGACCCTAAAGGTCATCTAGCTCCAATCCCCTCTGGCACAGGCAGGGACACCTGTCACTAGACCACACTGTTGAAAGCTCCATCCAACCTAGACTTGAATACTTCTGGGCATGGAGAATCCACAACTTCACTGGGCAGCCTGCTCCAGTACCTCACCAGCCTCACAGTAAAGCATTTCTTCCTAATTTCAAATCTAACCATACCCTATTTCAGGTTAAAGCCATTCCTTCTTGTCCTGTCACATCATTTCATCATAAAATGTCCCTCTCCAACTCTCTTGTAGGCCCCATTAAGGCACTGGAAGGTTGTCTTGGGTCTCCTCAAAGCCTCCTTTGTTCCAGTCTGAAACCTCAGCTCACTCAGCCTGCCTTCATAGGAAAGGTGCTCCAGCCCTGGGATCAACTTAGTGGCTCTGGATTCACTCTAACAGGTCCATGTCCTTATACTAGAGGCCCCAGTTAGCTACTGTTAGTTGTAAAACAACTTTTTCTTTATTTTACCTAAGCTTTACATATTATTTTACTTTTAAATATTTGGGTCATCACATCTAACCTTTCTAAATATTGGTATAACATCTGTATTCTTCTAGTTACTCTGTGATTTAAACAAATTAGCCACCAATGAATCTAGAAAAAAAAGGTTCAACTCTGGTTTCTGATGTTTAGTATTCTGTCTGATATCAGAAATAAAGTCTAATCCTTATGAAATAAAGAATATAATTTCTTTCCCACTCACTCATTACCAGATGAATGAGGATTTCTCTCTCTACTTCAATACACTTCAATAGATAAAGTATTCTTTTATGGAAAAGCAGTGGTTCAAATCCCTGATATAGAGACTATGTTCAAAGACTGCAAATGAAATTGAGACGTTATTAAAAGGCTACAGGAGTACCCTGGAGTATCGCTGTGCTCTTAGGTGGAAAGGAGAACCAGTTTCTCCTCCAGAAGTTTTTTTGTATCTGTACCTTAAAAACTACTTTTCAGACTAATTTGTTTTACAAATTTGAGCTAAATTGAAGTTATCAAGTTTGAACAAATAGTTGGGTGTCCAAACTTACTATTTAGTAGTTGTATTCTCAAAGGAAAATGCACCTTGCTGGACCCAGCAATTTTCTACCACCATTTTGGTGGTTTGTTTTCATTTCATGGTCTACTGCAATTTTATTAATTGTACAACATTAATAATAATTAATTGAATTCTTACAGCAGAATCTTTATTCTGTTCTAGTTACATGTCTCACCTCTACTTGTATTAACTCTCCCATATGTTACCTTCTCTTCTTCAGTTCTTAAGCATATGCTAGAAGTTTCACTGCAACACATCTTTCAATGTTCCCCTATGTTTGTTGTCAGCAAAAGGTCACAATCATCTCATTCAGAAATGATGAGTGATCACACCACCATATATCAAAGAAAAAAACCTTTCTGTGAAATCAAAGGAGGCTGAACATATTAATGAACTAATATGTAGAACACTTAGAACTGAGGTGATAACTCACTCAGAGTCACAGGCAGCAGATCTGTAAACTAAAGAAAAAGGAACAAATCCACATGCATCTGGTTGTATAATTTTGGACTTTTTTCTCTTTTATTTACACGTGAATTCTTAAAAATTCAAGTTTTTTCTTTTGGTATTTCATTTCACCCACAATTTTTCATCTGATAGGTTTTGGTACCTTCTTTACATTAATTTCTGCTGATACTTTTCCCTCTATTTTTTATGGCCACTACAGCAACTTGTTTCATTGCTCCCAGCTACATCTAATTTTTTGGTATTCCTTAAAATATTTTCCTTTTTTTCCCTTTTTTTGGAAGGAGGGTGGGGGGAGGAGGGGAGGATGAGTGGTGTATCTGGCTCAATAAAAATTATTAACAGCCCCTTTAAAACATCCATAAAGTGCTCATGCATCCAAACTTTAATGAAGTTTGTCCTAATGCATATTACTATTTCTAATAAGTAATTTCAGTTTGAGCCTTAGTGGAACTGCTTGTAAGGGCTCCTCTTTTTATTGTCTTTAATAAATTTCAGATAGTTCAAATAGTCGTTTACTGTTTTTTTATTTTTTAGTTTATGAAAGTTGATGGAAAGTGACAAAATCCCCATAACACAGTGAAAAATTTTTCAATTTTACAGTAGCTTATTGTTAATCATTATCTGAAAAGAATCTGTAAAAATTGTATGGCTTTTGAAGACCGGTTTCATGTATCAAATTGGATTTTTCCACCCAGATCACCTTGTAGAACACTCAACTCAAAAGTAGCCCGAACTCAAGTAAATTATTTCTGAACACTGTTTTGCTATAAAAGTAAAATGGCTCACCTAGTTTTGCCTATTGCTTTCAGATACGCAAGAGGCAACAATGTATAAGCCGTTGTGCTCTATTTGACTCGTGCAACATGTCAAAATCTTACCAGCAATCTGTGCATCTTTATCAGGCTAGAAGGATTTCTTTTTCACTCCCCTTGAGCAGATTTACACATATTGGTTTTGTAATTCCCACACAGCATTTATCACACGTACAACTTCCATTGAAGAACTGCATACTCAGCACACTGCCATCTATCACCTGCAGACTTGAGAAGACAAGAGTATGAAACCCCTTTCCTCCTTGCCTCTATGCCTGCTATATTCCATTCTTTTTATGATTTGTGGGTTTTCATTTTTTCAAACAGCAAGTGACGCCACAAAAACCTGCCAGTTGCATCAAATTCAGCTGTCCCTATCACTCCAAAGAAATTTACTTCCCCACTTACAAAGATTAAATAAAAAACCAAGCAAACACTAACACAAGAACTTCCATACTTAGAACAGGAAGTTGTCTCAGCATGTATAGAGATTTTATAGGTGGCACTACTTTAGGAGTGTTTCCCATCCCCTGTAACTGGGAAATACCATACTTGGCTCTCTCTTGTTCTAGTACATAATCTAGATTCACTCTGTTGAATTTCAGATATTTAACCAAGGTGACTTTGCGAGGGCTCTGCTGTGATGTCTTTCTATAGTGAACTGTGAGGAGGGACATGTCATAAGCCACCCACATTGCAATAAGAGACTTGTAGAGTCACCTCTATCAGAGAAGCACTATGAGATGTGTATACTCCCAAATTGCCTATACAGATCTGTGAAGTTTGGATTACATGACTCTTTGTTGGGACTCAGTCATGACTTGGCATTTCTGGATGTCATCATACTGTAATACTGAAATCCCAGCCTTTAGCAGTTTTTAATTTCATTATATTACAAGCCAAAGTCTAAAAGCTTATTTGGAAAATTATGAAATACTACCAGGCTCTAAAAAAAAAAAAAAAATAAGAGAAAAATCTTTGAATGCTATGTAATGGTCTTACAATTCTGTATCATAGCTGATAATAACAGAAAAAAGGTATTGCTTTTTAATAATGTAAATTTTTATTCCAGAAGATAAAATAGGGAAAATAAATCCTGTGGATTTCGTTACAATATTTCCTAAGTGATAAAAATATTGTTGATTAAGCTATTTGTTGAATACATTCAGTCAAATAAAATTACTAGTGGATAAATGTTGATAGTCAATATCAAAGACAATAGCAAATGGAACTTACAACCAATACAAATATTCTGACCCTGTAGTATTTAATTTTTGATGCCTTCAAAATAGTTGTAATGGGGATGGATGGACAGCATCAGTTGATTTGATTTTTTCCATACTAAACTATAGTTTAATATGAATACTTGAACACTTTTAAACTGTATTTACCTTAGTGAGAGATGAGGCTACTCAACTCCTGAAAGGACTGCAGCAAAGACTCTGAGGGTGTGACCCATGTACATACAGCTGAAGGGACTGAATTGTTTTCACTGTGTCTGAGCAAACTGAAAAACATCCTTGAGGAGCTTAATACATTAGTTACCTTATGTTGAACTTTCAAGATTGAATGTTACTCCACAACACTTCTTTTTTCTGCATGCTTCCTTCCTTTACTGCTTTTTCAGATATTTGCAGATCTCCTTTTTTAGGTGCCTAACTTTATATATGATGTTTCAAAATTCAAATTCAAAGAAAAGCCAATTAAAGACAAGCATCCTTGTGTTTTCAATTCAGCTAAACTTACCTAGGTAAACAGAAATAAATAAAAGAGAACACCAGTAAAACTGTGTGACCTTCACCTTTCTCTTATAACAAAAAAATAAAATACACTCTCAAAATGAGTAGATGACTTCTAGAACTTCTACAGAGATATGCAAGGGAGACATTTGAGAAAAGACCTGCAGGATGTACACCATATTAGCACAGTGTTATTATATCAGAACCCTCTTGTCCTACTGCAATGATGTTACTTCTATTCATAAGAGGAAGGTTACCCTATCATTATGCACTTTAGGAAAGTAAGGACAGAAGAACATCTGCTATATGTGTATTGTTGCAAAAAAAAGTTCTCATTACTTTAACAGCATTCACAGGAAAAATTATGCCACAGTATCAGCTTCTATATTGGCAGAGAAGATGCAAAAGGTTGTAATATGGCTTACTCCTGAGTTAGCAAAAACTAATGCACCCAATATAATAACACTACAGAAAAGCACCATGAAAAGAGAATGCTGTTATCATGATAAAACAGACATTCTAAAAATATTCTACTCAAAGCCTTGATTTCTCCATACAATTGTGACCCACTGACAATATAAATCAGTTTTTAATGGTTTTGTGTTTGTAGATTGTGTCAGGAGGTCCTAAAGCTCTGCAACAAACTCTTATCCTTAAAGGTTAAGAAAAAGCATGAGCGATTGCTGAAAGGGGATGCTTAACACTGCTGATGATACACAGTAAATCCAGTAGATCCAGAAGAAAGTATTTTTATTTTTTTATTGTTTCTGACCACTTATTTTTGTTTCCCACATGCAGTCTTAGAAAAGGACCCTTTCATTTTGACAGATTTATTTATTCTTGCTCTCTTCTGTTCTTTTCTATTTTCATCTGTCCTGAACACATCCTGAGAAGCAGTTCTGCTTTCTACCCTGTCAGCCAGACCTTTTATAAATACATTCCTCAGAAAATAGAGCCTTTAGCAGAGGATGACCAACCTTTATCCCATAAATGTCTTGAGGCTGTAATTTTAATAAGATTACAGCACAAATAAGGATAATAGGTTTGAAATAATTCTGAACTTTGAGGACACTATTAGGTCTGAAAAATATCTGAGGTAACTGTTTCAATTTTTTTTGTGTGTGTGAATATCAGAATCTGCTCATTAAGGAGGAAAAAGCACAGAGCTGTGCTTTTTTTTTTTTCCCTGATTTTTTTTCTCCAGAAGGATGTTGACCCTTCAACTGCCACTGATTGTTTAAAGAAAAATTTTGAAAGTGTTTCAAGGCCAAGTATCTCCATTTCCATGGAATGCTCCTCTAGTAGACAAGCATGATTGTGTCTCTTCAGCCTTGCAAAATTTTGACATTTCAGTCTTTGTATTAAAAACAATATCTCAGTTTCCAAAAGGCGGCTAAAGAGTGTCCTTACCAAATACACAACTGAAAACGCTTGAAAAATAACAAAATTTTCTTACTTCCTCAGGAGTGAGTGCTCTGCCATCATATAAATCAAAGGTACACCTTCTTATACTGTGTCACTACTGTAGGAGTGACTTGCACGCAATATTACATGGAATGAATTTAAGTTTCAGAACTTTTCATCCGTTATGATAGTGGTTACATTTTAGGCTTGCAGGTTTTTTTTTTTTTTTTGGCTCTAATTCTAAGTGTCAGATGTTTCTGATCTATGTTTTACGTTCCCATTATAGTCTGTCAAGCTCTGCTCAGTGGAGTTGAAAGGTTGATACACTTGTGTTACCACCATATGTGGGATATGCATTCCTATCCATCATTTTCTCACGTCATCTTAGCTGCTTTGCTCTCCTGGCACCTAGTTACTACTCTAGAAAGGCACAATAATTCCTGACAGCACTGTGCAGAAAATTGAGACGTTTGAGGGCAATCCAGATAGCACTTGATACTAATTTTCAGATGCTAAACCTTGCCTGAATTTCCACTTAAGAGTAAACTGAAGCACTCCCTAGTTCTATTGCCTGTGCTGATGAAACTCACAGATTATAGTGGAAGCTCAGACTTTGAGCTCAGTGGTCAGTACCTGTCTGTACCCACGCCAACACAGATGTGTAAATATGGAGATGAATCAAATCAAAGACTCAATTCAACACACATTTGCATTCATTGAACACCACCTAAAATAGCCAAAGCATCTGCACTGAACTGGCATGTATGATGGCTCATAGAGAGAAAGCCTGCACTTCTCCCAAGGAGCAGCTCGAGGCCAAGGGGGATACCTTAAGGCACCTCAGGTAGCATTAGATGCTGACACACAGATAGAGAAATCAAGCTGTCACTCCTGTTATGCACAAAGAGATAACAGTTCTCATCTCACTGGCTTGCTCTGAGGATGAATACCTAAGCCAAAATTTGAAGATGGAAAATGGAACAAAACAGTTTGTACACTACATTAAATCGATACTGCCAGGGCTGCTGGGAATAGACAAACATCCAACTTGATGCTTAAAATTCAAGTCCTCTTGATTTGAACAGTTGAAATAATTCCTTACAATGTATTTCAGTTAAGTGTTTGCTGCTTATCAGCAGTGTTAGCTAGCAATATAAAAATCTGCAGCTTCAACACATAAGCCTATATTTGTTTTTACAAGCAGTGGAATAAATGACTGAATGCATTATAAATGATTCAACATTTTTTCATTCAGAACAATGTTTTCTTAGCACCTGCTCAAAGTACTTTCATAAAAAAAAAAAAAAAAAGAGTTGAAATTTGGCCTTTAAAATCCACTCTGTAATGAAACTAAAATGCAAATATAGCAGAAATCACTGAAACATTCAGATAGAACATACCAGAAAGATTATGCAAATCCGTGGTATAGGAATAAAAGTAATCTTTCTCATCCATAATGTGAAAAATAGAGCTGTATATATTTGTTTGTGAGCTGAAATCCTTGAATCCCACCATCTCAGAATGCAGATGACAGTTTTATCTTATCTGCTGGTTCAGTCTGGCATAGAGAGTGAAAAGGAAATAGAAATGCTTCCTGCACAAGTAGTTTTGCATGTTTTAACTCAGAAAACTGTAAATAATGACATGATACAAATAACTTTCAAATAGTTTCCTCAAAGTATTTCCCACACTATTAAAATTAAGCATAAAACTAATTTCCTTGACTTTTATCTCATGGAGCAACTACTACTCATATAAAAACTATGTGAACCTACTCAACAGGAAATGAAGGTGCCAAATATGTTTATTTCCACTTTAAGTTTCATGAGATATCTCCTTTAAACTCAAATTTATTTTGGTAATAGAGATAAACATGCGTAGCTCCTCAAACTGCAGCTCTGAAGACGAGTGGTCTAAATCAAAGTTTAGATTCAGCTGGCTAATATTTAATAATTAATTGTTTTGCATTGTTTTTCTCCTGAAGTTACACAGGTGAGAAGAATGTACGAAGAAATTAATGTCTGCTGAGAAGCACAGTACAGAGAAGGTGGCAGTCAGCTTTCAGCATGGCTCTGATAATGCACGTGAATCATGAAAAGAAACACTCTGCATATTAAGCTGATGATTTCTGTGTGGCAGAGGTGCTTTGTATCTCCATTTATACCAAACTGCAAGGTATTTTTGTGATGCTCCCAGGAAGTTCATTGCTTTGAACCAGGACATGAAATATTAGTCATGGACTACACATCATATTCATGTGTTTGAGTATTTTCATGCAATGTTCCTGAAGCAGCAGTTAGGGGCAGAAAATTTGCAATGAAACCCCAGCCAGTAATCAAAGGTTTGTCACTGCTGTCAGGGAGGCCAGGTTTTGCTGATACTGTACCTCTCCTTGGATGTCCTGTTAAGAGAGTGGCAGCTTTTTTCATTCTTCTCAGTGGACTGTGGCACAGTTGCATGTTTGAACCCTGATACTGAAAAATGGAAATAAATGACCATGAGATTGTTTTCTGAGTTTTGACACAAGAAAAAGCAAATAGCTCCGATTCCCTTTCTACACTTTTACATCTCATTGTTTATTGATATTCAGCCAGGTGTTAGGTTAGTTTTCCATCAAAACAGTAACTTCAAAGAGTTCTTTTAAACAAAATAAAATGATGGAGAAAGAGAAGACTGATTTTCTCTGTCCACTGCCACTGGGCTCACTGCCCATTTCTTGTCTTTCATTTTTTAATTTGTTAATTCTAATGAAAAACTGTTTGCATAGCAAGTTCAGGAGACTTTGGCAATACAAAACTTAGGACAATCTCATTTTTTATAAAAATGAACAAAGGGCAGCCATTCTAAGATTGATCAGTGGATACTGTAAATGAATGAGACATTTATTTTTGTGCCAGCTCAACGACCAGTGTCAACAAGATTTGCATATATTTTGGCAAGTGTTCTGCACAAGGTGGTAATAAAATAGGCCTTTTATATCTGAGTCTAATTTACTTCAGTTTTACTCATTAAAAATGTGTTTTCATGTGAAAGGAATTTCAGCAAGGGATACTTTGGAAACAGAAATATCACAGAAATGTTCGCCATACAGAAAATATCAAGAATTTTACAGCTGAGAAAGAGCATTTTTTTAGGAAGAGATTCCCAGGTTCTATGAATTGTAAGACTCCTGTTTTGTTGTTTTTTAATCATTGTTACGCTCAACATTGCTCGTTTAACTATTATGCTTAGTGCTAATAGCTGCATGTTTTTTAATTAACACAAAATATGGAGTAAAAACCCAGCTCACTGTGTATTTTCAGTGACATTACCCACAGAAAAGCTACTCACTGAAAGCAAAAAATGTGCTCTATGAGGACTTATTCAGTATAAATTCCTTTGCACAAGTAAGTGTTGGTAAGGCTGAAGGTGTGATTTTAAACCCATTTTCTTTAAATGTGTAGAAAATCATGAGTTAAATGCTTGACGAGCAGTACTTTGGCTTTAAAAGGCTCGTAACATTACATTTTATTGCGCAGTAGGAACATGCTTCATCTAAACAAACAAACAAACAAACAAACAAAAAGGCAACAAGAACAGCATGTTTAACCAAAGCTTAACCAAACAAGGTCAAGACTATGTCTTTGTTGAACCTGAATAACAATATCTGCCCAGTGTTATATGAGAACACACTGAAGGATCAGGATTATTTTTTTACTGTGTTTCTTAAGTCTTGGGATTGCTCCTGTTTAAACTGCCTTAAGAATATATTGGACTGCTAATTGAAATAAGAGAAGAGCAATGAAAAGAATCCTGTCTTTCAGTTACCTTGTCTCCTTACTGAAGAGAAAAATGCAGAGCATCTAGCTTCATCACCAAAGCAATACACAGTATCTGTAATACTGAAGCTGTTTCTGAAGATATAATGTAATTTTTCTTCAGAGATAAGAAACAATGCCTTTTTGTGGCAAATGCATTTCAGGGATGCATACCATTTTTATATTTTGGTAAGATGAAAATAAAGGAAAAGAGGTGATTAAAAAAGCTCTGGCAGGCTGAATTAAATTTCATGAAATACAGCTACCAAATCATGCCCAAACAGAAAATATTCTAACCTGAAAAAAAAAAGTCTTTTTCCTATGGCCAGGATAGCAAAATTATGGGTATTATGCTAATACTGTTACTTTGACTAAGTACAACCAGTATCTATTAGAAGCCCTCACATTTCAGTAGGTTCAAGGTAAAGTAATGTGCCAGTCACAAAGAGAAAAATCAAAAACTGCCTCAAATTGCATTCCCTACTTTCAAAACAGGTACGAGCTGCCTCACCACTTACATCAGCCGACATACAGTTGTGTTTGCTGGTAATTTCAAGAACGAGCATAAACTGTCATTAATGACTTTGAAATGTACTGATTTGTGAAAGTATTATGACATGTCAGACAAGATAGCCAGCACCTAAGAACTTGTGAAAAATGCATTTCTTATAACTGAAATAATATTTAGCTTTATAATTAAAATTCTAGGAGAGAGAGAATAAGTTATTATGAAAATATATAGCTTTAATTTGCAGACATATAAACACTTTTGGTACATTACAGACATATGATGCGAGAAATCAAAATAATAATTTTTAAGCATAACACTAATTTATCTTGTTCACACAGAGAAATTTGATGCAATCATCATACAAAATATAGTTCTCAGCTCTTAAAATGAAGTGAAAATAATACATCACTGATAAAATTGCTGCTTTGTTGCAGAGGATACAGCAAAGAATAAATTATCAAGAAAAATATGCCACCAGTCTTACAAGTTAGATTTTGGATCTAATCCAAAATCAAAGCCAATGAAAAGGAGCCAGGAATGGTTGCCAAAAGTCAGAAACAAGATCTTTTACATGAAATACCAATCCAGAAAGGAGCAACAGTCAGAATAAAACAAGTCCTACAATTCCTTAGAATGTGAAGTCATTTTTGTTTTCATCTGGCAGATTAGATTCAGAAGTAACACATAACAAAAATCTACTGCACAACAAAACTGATGGAGTACTACTGACAGATTGCTCAAAGTACAAAAAATACCACCACTTTTGTGACAACTAAGGATTTAGCCATTCCCTTGCTTCCTTGCATCTGGCATGTTCATGAGGATGAGGATGGGGCTCTGTCATTATTTGCTTTAGGAAATATTAAATATAATTTTTCCATAAAAATGACCAGCAGATTGCTGGAGCAAATGATAATGAGAGTGGAATCTGGAGAAAAATGAGTATGTCACAGCAGTTCAGATTCTCATTACAATAGCTTGCATTCTTGCTCAACAGGAATTGCACTTCTTGTTAATGCCTCTTCTATCCTACTTTATAAGCTTTACTTGTGAGGTAATAAACATTCTGGTTTTCATTACTAGTGCATTTTAACATATTTATTCTTTTTATTATACATACATTGGGACAGACTTTTTTTTTAGTGTTTAAATGTCTGTATGCCAATAGATATATTCTATTAAAATCAATATATTTAAAATATATTCTGTTTATCTCATGGACAGTACCTCGAACAGTTCCCTGCTCAGGAGCATCTGATGCCCTCTCGTGGTTAAAAAGTGAGTTTAAAAGAGTCATCTTACCTTCACCCTTTTTATTGATCTTATTGATTTATGAAAGCTGGAAATGATGTCCATGGTTTTACAGTCAGGGTGCTAGCTGTTAGTTACTAATGTTTCATAAAAAAGCTGTACACTGAAATTGAATTTAAAAAACTGTAAACAGCTATTTACAATTATAATATTATTAAGTTATAAATTAGCAGTCCTTCATTGCAACCTCTGTCAATACAACCTACAGCTAGGTGTTTTAGTGTCGTCCAGCGTTTTTCAGATGTTGGACTTATACACAAAGAAACATCAAATGTTAGAAATCTCCACTGGTTTCTTCTCCAGCATGTGCAGGTTAATTCTTCCATTTAAGGGGATTTGTACTTCCAAGTTTTCATCTGCTCTGTGATGCTTTTTCCCTTTTCTTAGACAAATGTAAATCCCCATTCCTGTTACTAAAGCAATTGAACCCAAGCTTATTATTGAAAGGGCTACCAAAGTAGGCATGCAGGATGCTGACTCCATTTTTTTATGTGTAGGCTCTATGGATATTTGTGGCTGCTTTTCTTCTACACTGATATCAGGCTCTTTTCTTAATAAACTTTCAATGTAGCTCTCATTGCTGACGGTATCATTGACAAAAAGGTTCACCATGACAGTGGAATGGAGAGGTTCTGGGTATCCATGGTCACTAACTTTTACAAGCAGCCGATAGAGACCATAGTCATTTTGCATCAGTGACTCTTCCAAGGTGATATTACCAGTTTTGGGGTCAATCCTAAATGACTCGGGTCGAGGGCCTCTTCTCCCTATGATACTGTAAGCTATGACTGCATTCATGCCGGTGTCCTTATCGACAGCATAGACCTCAGTGATGGGAGAGCCAGGAAGAGTAGAAGGAAGGACTAACAAGTAAGACATATTAGACTGAGGAAACAAGACCAAAGGAGGGTTGTCATTTATGTCCAGAAGAAGGATAGTTATTTTTGCTGTAGAAGACAGCGCAGGATCACCGCCATCAACTGCTTCAATCCACAGAACGTAGGAGCTTTGCTGCTCCCTGTCCAGGGAGACTTTAGCTCTCAAAACTCCTTTTCCAGTATCTATAACAAAAATATCACTTCCATTCAGAACTGAAAGGGCAACCCATCCATTTTGCCCTGCATCAGCATCTGTGACACTTATAACTCCAATTTCACCAAAACCTGGAAAGTTTTCTGGCACAAAAAAGCTGAAATCCTTATTGATAAATCTTGGACTGTTATCATTTTTATCCAATACAGTGATGGTGACAGTTGCTATTGATTCTCTTGGAGGGAATCCAGAATCTACTGCTTTGACAGTGTATCTGTATTTCTCTTTTTCTTCTCTGTCCAGTTGGGTGGAAACTGTAAGAACTCCTGTGGTTTTATCTAAAGCAAAATAGGAAGGGGCATCAGGACCTAAGAAATAGGATACTTGCCCTCTTTCTCCACTGTCAGCATCAGTAGCATGCAGTTTGGTCAAAAAGGCATTGGGAACATTGTTCTCCTCAATGGACAATTCTATGAGTTGTTCAGAGAAAACTGGTGAATTGTCATTATCATCCAGAATCTGTATTTTGACAACTTTCTTGACATGAAATCCTTCCGAGTTCCATGCAACTATGGAGATTTCATACAGCTGCTGTGTCTCAAAGTCCAAAGGCTTCGTGGTCTCCAACAGATATTCATTGTTGTATGGCTTGTATGGTGAAAGTCTGAAAGGTCCATCACCATCCAAATAGCAATTGACTTTGTATTTTTCATCGGGGTCTTTGATGGTAAAAAATGCTACAGGTGTGTTGATAGGCTCGAGTTCCTTTAAGTAGACCACCCCTTCCACTTCATTAGCTATGAAACGAGGAACAACTTCAGGCGGCCTCATCATGACTTTGATGATGGTCACCAGCACCGTGATCACGGCAGGAATACAGCCAGGACCGTTGCCCAGTATGATCAACCTGTGTAGTCTTGGAGTGTCCCCATCAACTTTACTGGAGAGTGTGATGGCTCCTGTGCTTTCATTCAGATGGAACAAGTCTCTGGATGGCTGAGGGACCTTCTGGCTGTAGGAGTAGGTGATCTGGGCATTGGATCCAAGGTCCATGTCCACCGCGTGGACAGTAGCCATGTGTGTCCCTAGGGTGGAATTCCCATAAAGGGTGACATTGAGCTGCGAGTCGTTGAACTGGGGGCAGTTGTCATTGATGTCACTGATGCCAATAGTGAGGGTGGCACTGCCCATGAGCGGAGGAGTCCCCCCATCCTCAGCGATGATGACTGTGACATACTCGTCCTGTGTCTCCCTGTCCAGTGCCCCCATAACAATCAGGTAGGGAGTCCTCTCCCCGTTCTCGTTCTCCTCCACATCCAGGGTGAAGACACCGTAGTTATCTCGCAGGCGGTAGGTCTGGACGCCATTAGTGCCCATGTCAGGGTCAAGGGCGGGGTGCTCGATGGCCAGGCGGGTGTTCACAGGTGCGTTCTCAGGCACCAAGAGGCGGATGTGGGGCACAGGGAAGCGAGGAGCATTGTCGTTGACATCACGGATAGCAATTTTTACCTTCACCAGGCGAAAGTACTCCTGTGGCAGTACCAGCACATCCAGCAGCAGTAGGCATGACTCTGGTGAGGGGGAGGAAGAGGAGACAGCAGCTGATCCCCCGAAGATGGTGGCCCCACTGCTTTCCACACAGAGAGCTTCCCGGTCTATCTCCACAGCTGAGGTGTGCAGCTCTCCAGAGCGGTTGTCCAGCTGCACATACTGTCCCCCTAAGCCATGGGAGGCCAGGGTGAAGGAGAGTGGGGGCTGCAGAGACGCAGGGTTCTGGCCACCAGCTATTGGGAGCCGCAGGTCACGGGCCAGGCTGCCGATGAGCACCCCAGCAGGCAGCCCCTCGTTGAGGCTGTAGAAGAGCTCAGTGGCGCGGCTGTAACTGGCAAAGCAGTTGAAAGGCCCAACGAAGAGCAGGAAGAGGAGCAAGTGCTAAGAGGAGAGAAGAACAGGGGTGTGAGGAAGGGCTGGCACCTCCCCCCACCCACTGCCTCCCCCCACTGTTACTTCGAGCTGCGAGTGCTGCATCTGCAACATGAAGCCATCCTCCCTCTCCCCACCATCCTCCCACTACAGCAGCGACTTCCAGGGCATCACCATCTGTACCCTCCAGGCAACACCAGCTGCATCCCCCATAGCAAATACGCACTGCCAGGATGGCCCGGGGGCACCCTGCCTCCCCCCGACCCCCAGCAGACCTTGCGCCCCGACGTGCCGTTTTTCCTCTTGCGCCCGCCCCAAGCTCGCCCCCGTCTCACCAGTGGCACCTTTCCTCCCAGCCACAAGCGCATCCCACACCGGGGCATCCCCTGGCACATCCCCAAGCATTTGCTCGCTCCCCTCCCCTTCCACAGCAGCAATGCGAAACGCGTCCCTGGCTGCCCCCGACACCCAGCCCCGTCCCGAAAGCTGGAACATCCCCGCATGTTCACGGGTCCCGCTGTGCAGCGGGGAGGCGGCCCGCTCCGCGCAGCCCGCGGGGCTCCCGGCGGAGCTGCCGCGCTCCGGGCGGGCCCCTGCCTCCCGCGACGGCGGAGCTGAGCAACTTTAACCACACAACAA
>JANPWX010000013.1:7207860-7341539 GCA_024734555.1 Trochalopteron elliotii
ATCGGATAGGATCCCAGGACACGCCCCCTCCGCCGCCACCGCCGCCGCGGGAAGGGCCGGAGCGGGGGAGCGGTCACGGGCTCGGATGGGAGGGAGCGGGCGGGAGAGACGCGGGGGCGCGTCCGCGGAGGCTGCGGCAGCGCCGCGGGCAGCGAGCAGAGCGGGCAGGGAGCAAAGCGGGCAGCAGGCAGGGAGGGAAGTGGCCGCTGTGCTTAGCCCGGCGGCGCGGCCACAGCGGAGAGCGGGGATATTGGGAATACTTGTGCTCGCCCGGGCAGCGCTGGGACCAGGGAAGGAAGGTAGTCCCGTTTGGAAACTAAGGCGGGAAAAATGATATTAAAAAATCAAATAAACTCGGCTTGTTCTTCGTCTGTGGATAGACGGAGAGCTACTTTTTGCAGGGGTCTATAGTCATCGGACAAGGGGAGCAGTTTTAAACTAAAAGTGGACAGGTTTAAATTAGGTGTTTAGGAAGAAATTCTTTACTCCGAGGGTGATGAGGCACTGGAACAAGTTGCCCAAAGAAGCTGTGGGTGCCCCATCCCTGGAAGTGTTCAAGGCCAGATTGGATGGGGCCTTAGCAACCTCATCTACTGGGTGACGTCCCTGGCTCGACCAGGGGGGTTGGAACTAAGATGATATTTAAGTTTGCTTCCAACCCAAACCATTCTGAGATTCTATATTGTGGCATGAATGTTAGCAGGCAAATCGAGAATTAACAGCTGCATTGGCAATGCAGAGCCTTGGTGAATTGAGCAGCTCGTGTCTGCACGAAATGAAAGTCATGTTTTTGAAGAGATTGTAAGCATTTGATTGGTGGGAAGAGTGTCCTGTTGAATTGGAGCAGCAACTACGATTTGCTGCTGGCTAACACAAAGGTCCTCTGCGGCAGAAAATTATGTGTTTTCTTTTTATAGTCTCCAGTCACTACTGGCTAAACTATAAGCCTGCCATAGAACTAGATGTGAAATTATCAGAACTCAGGAAACTTTAGATAGTGCAAGACATTTATTTAACATGTTAAACTATTAAAAGGATTGCTAACCTTCCCAGAATTACTTACACTGGCTGCAACATCTCAAATAGAATTTTAGATGTCCATCTTTAGCCTGAAAATGCTCAATGGTCTGGATCTAGACTACTGCTGAAAGTTTAACTACTGGGACTCTTAAGCAAAGTGGAGCTGCCCTTCACGGAGGTAAAGTTTGCATGGGAGTTGGAACTCACTAAATCACAGGGCCTGAAGACCACCTTGTCTCCATGCTCCATGGCAAGTACAGTGTGCAAGCATTTGATCTCAGTTAGGCACTAAAAACATAGAGCACGGCAAAACATTTTGCTTCAGTTAAAACAAAAATTCCTCTTCCCTTTTCCTTTTACAATTCAGAGAGACAAACTCCATGTCCAATCCAAGACAAAGAAGCAAACCCCCCTGTAGCTGCAATCCCAATCCAAAACCAACTTAATTCCTGATTCTTTTGTAAAACTTCATCTTTCAAAAGCAAATAATGAGTGAAACAGGCAAAACATATTGTCTAGCAACTCTTGGGATGTTCTCGGGTGTAGTGAGGATGAAAGCAGTGGCACAAGCTGAATAGAATAGAATAGAATAGAATAGAATAGAATAGAATAGAATAGAATAAGACAGAGCAGAATAGAAACAAAAACTTCCAAGACTGACTTTCTCTGGGACTGTAAACTAATCATATTAATTCCTTTGTCCCATATTCTCCATCCTTAAAATATAAATAGTGCAATACTGTTTGTCTGAATTAGAGCTTTACCTTATTCTTGCTAAAGTCAATGGCAGTGGAATCAGGCTCTGCTTTATTCTGTGAAACTCTCGGAAATATGCTGTGATTTTAATAACCTTTTCATCCCAAAAATGACATTAGCACAATGATCATATGTGACCTAAACAGTGAAGCATTACAGTACTAACAAAAGGCCTGGCTTTATTTATTATTCATTAATCTCTAGGGTTTTGAAACTACTCAGTATGTACCGCCCTTATAAATTGTTTATATCTTTGCCATTCATTTCTAGCACAAATAGAACAGACAATGCAGTGTATACAGTTCAGAGAAAACATGTATAATTTAAGAAAGAAATCAAACTACTCAAGTCCTTTACTAAATTCTCATCCATGTGCACTGTTCTGAACATTGGTTGGTGTTAAAGGTGCCCAGAAACTCAACCCTGTTTAAGTTAGTTTGACTGGACATGCACGGCAGATGCTTTTAGTTGACTCACATCTGCTCTAATTTTAGTCATTTCAACAGAAATATTGACTCATTTGGATTTCAGTCAGATTTTGACACTGATTTATGTGGAGATTGGATTTCATAGACATTATAATATTAGTTTTAGTGAATCAGTAGTCTTCTCATGAATGAGTCTGAAGTCTCTATAAAATTGTACCTTTAAGTTCTAGTTTTTGTTTCTCTGATGCCACAGTTTCCTCTTATGTTATTTCTTCCTCTTATGTTTTTGGAATTACTGACCTATTCCTACACCATTTTTCATACCATTACAGCCACTGCATTTCCCATGGGCCGCTGATAGGGTAGATGATGACTTTATTGTTATAGTATTCAGGTTTTCATTATACTTGATGACTTTTGTTTTATTAAAGCACAGGTGTAACAGCCGAATTAAAAGTTTTCTGGAGCAGCTGGTACCTCTATCATATTTTATTTTGTTAGACATCAGAAACATCTAGTAAGTCTTAAAGGCTCCTTAAAGACTAATGTGTCTAATAAATCTCCTGGTTAAGAAGTACTCCAGCCTCTTTAAAGAGAAGTACTCCAGCCGTATGTGTGATATAGAATGAGGGGTGTGAGAGAAGCAGCAGTATAGAAAAGATACCAAATTGGCTCCTTCACTCATTTTTTGGAGGAAGAACCCCTTCCAAAGTTACAGGAAAACATTGAAGTGATTTAATGATATTTTTGTACTGTGTTACGTTTTCTGGGACAAAGATGTTAGCAATTTATGAGCCTAATTACATTTAACCACATGTAGTTAAACATATCTTTTTAACTTGCATTTTACTACATAAAATCTGATTATCACTGCATTCAGGATTCGTGTCACAATTAGTGATTGAGAAGGAACAAGGAACAAGAAGAGCATTTCTGTGGGATTCCTGATTTCTGTGGGATTCCTCAAGTATGTCACAAACTGAGACAAGTCTGAGATCTAGTGACAAGCTCTCCAAGAAGTGTCATAGTTATTGATAAACAAATCAGAAAAAAACCAAAACATTATTGGTATGGTAAAATAGAGTATTTATTTTACTTTATCCTGAATAAAGAACATAGGTATTGATACTCAATTGAAATGCCTTGGTTTTGTGGGCAGAGTTCCAGTGCCAGATGGGAGCCTTCCCAGGTGATTCATTCGGGACCATCTCTTCTGAAAGAGAATATCAAATAGTATCTTTTGGCATGGCTGGCAATTGTGGCCATTTTTTACAAGACATAGGGATGCAGGTACACATTGCCCTCTCAATCTAGCAAAAAGCTCTCTGCTACAGCCTGTGGATGTGCAGAGGAAGATTGTGGTGTGAGATTTTACCATCAGTGAAATTCAACTGGTTCAGATGACAAACTTTGTAAGATTCCAGTCAGTACGATACTTTGAGACAGGTGCTTTTCAGTGGGGAAACAGTCACGTTATGCAGTGAAAGCTCTGGTGTGAGTATTGATTTCTAGTCACAGGAAAACTAAGAAAGGCACATGACTAACAGACTGCCACTTCACTGAAGATTTTAAACTGAAAGAGATACAGGGCAAGTAAAAGAGATCCTTTTAACTTTTAGCAATATACAGTTTTTGTTTTGCTGCTTAGTACAGAAAATGCCTTACATGCTAAACTTCCTGTGCAGGATGGTGGATTAGAGTGTGAAAAACTCTATGAATATTAGATAGTGACCTTTCTCGCAGAAGTACTGAGCATCTGGTGCTTGCACTTTACTGAAAGCTGTGATCATTCTGTGTCACTGTAGATCAGACCTAGCATGATCATTCTGTTCTTGGCACAGAGCAGGAGAGGGGCCTTGGCACTGCTTTCCCTTGTATCACTGTAAGACAGCAGAAACTCTGGGTCCAGCTTGAGTAAAGCAACAGCCGAGCTGGAAAGTGGATGACTATTTGGAGTTTATATCACTCAAATCTCCAGTTACCATTTCAAAGGACTGTTTCTTGCAAGCTCTTGCAAGGTGAACCTGCAAGGTTCTGCACAGCAGCTTTTCATGAACAAAACTCTGCTGCAGTCATGACAATCTTACAAGAAAGTATCCAACATGTGAAAGTGGTTTCTAAGCTTATGAAGGAATACCCCATGAGGCAAAGCGGTGTTTGATAGGAAGGCTGACAAAGGTGGATGAGATTTTCCCGTCTGGTTAGCTCAGTGCCTGTTGGGGACTGCTGTGTTGGAGTATCACAAATCAGAGCTGATAAACCCTGGCAGAGAAAAGAGACTTGGAAAAAAAATGCCTCCTACAGTCTCTAAACCAAGTATTTGACACATTTGACCAACTTCTTTCTCAGATTCTTTTGAGGTTTCATAGAAGTACATGTTCTTTGGTTATGATTTTTTTTATATGTCTCCATGCATTTTGTGCTTTTCTTCTTATCTGGAAAAATGCCAGCATAATCCAGCAGTGAGGAAGACTACCTTCAATATATTTTTAGTCTGATCACAGCTTTATTTTCGAAAGAAAACCTAATTTAAAATTTATTAACTAAGTATAACTTTCTAAAAATAGAAGAGGGAGGAAGGCTTTAACTCAGATTATATTCCAGCACATCTTTTTACCAGAGTTTTTTATACTGTGTTATACCGCATATGAACATTTGCTTTCACTGACTTCTTGTGTAAGACTTAAAATAATAATGAAACAACTCTTGTTTAGTAAAAAGCGAAAGCCCAAGCTGAGCTATAGTACTAATATGACACTCCTAAAATTATTAATACCATGAGTGTTTCCTTACAGTCCTTATCACATTAGTTCAGGGACAGCATTTCATCTTTTGCCAGCTCACTGTGTACATAATGTCTGTAAATTATAAGAGTGTCATGAATATGTAGGTATTTCTTAATTGACTTCTCATTGACATTAAGCCATGGCTTCTGAGCTGAAGTGACAACCTTTTAGTGACAGAACCCACCTCTGAGGGGAGAACACTGCTCACAGCAATGGAGGACAATGCACTGAAGAGGCCCTGTGATATGCCAGGTAGCCAAAATATCAAGACATGAGTGTCAGATAGTTCTAGCCAATTACCAACAGCCTGAAATCTCATTCAGTTTTCTGTGATGGAAATGGTTAGGCAGTGGATATAGTGGAGCAATACAGAGCATTTTTCCTCTGATTACAGCAACTCCAATGATATTTCAGGCTCTCTTTGTTCCTCTGAAACAGGCAGTTGTATATATTTTTCTTGTCAGTAGAACTGCTTAGCTCTGCTCTGAAAAACATACAGTATGTTGTAGTTTAATCTGAGCTCTTTGTCCATGGGGGATAGACATTTGCTTCCTTCACAATAAATTATTACATGAATTTTCCAAGGACGAGATTCTGTCATCTTCCCTCAGTCAATATTCAGGTAAAAATTCTTAATTAGCTGTTAGCTGTAATTCCCTAATGTTAACTTATTACTTGCTTACCAAAATTCTTAAATAACCCAAAAAAGTTTTTTTATTGAATGAAGGATAATTACTACATGTTCTGGGATTTAGGCTGAATTGCATCTTTTATTTAGACCAGCGGATTGACCAACTCTCAGTGGGATTTAACACATTTTTATGTCTGTGATGAAATGAAGATAGTGAACCAAACAACTTACTGCCTATGCTACTTTTTAGATAATAGAAAAACATTCTGGCTGTATGTTTCAGAAATCTTGCAGCTGATAGAAGCTTTATTATTCGTGTTGTCACTCTGATTACTCAGGTCCCATACTGAGATAAGAGACAATAGTGTTTTCTCTGCAGTGTTTTCTCCCTGGTTTTGCTTGGCAGAGCTGAACAAATGGTTGGAGCTAAACCTGTTCTGAGGTTCATCCAAATATGGATTTTCTTGAGTTTGTAAAAGCCTTCTGTCAGATCAAAACCATATTTCTGTCTTGTTCAACTCTCGTATGTAGTGAAATGAGTATTATTCATTAGAAAGGGTGGGATTTGCTTTCTCTATCTTTGCTGTCTCAAAATCAGGCATCCAGTCTAGGCCTTTTTTTTTCCTGAGATGTAGACATTTCAACAGTACATAAGTGAAAAGAAGAGGTGTCTAAAACAAGTGAGATAATTTTTTTTTCTGTTTCTCTTTCAGCTAAAAATTCAGGCTAGAATGAGAAGCTTAGATATAGATATTTAAGTTTTATCTGTGTAGAAGTAGATTATGGAGAAAGAGAATGCTGAGTGTGCAGGCACAGTAGTTACGTTGGAGATGTGACTTTAAACCATACTCTTAAAATAATCAGCAATATTCTTTGAGACCATTGTTAAGTCTACAAAGCCTAAATGTAGGACACAAGCACCTCGCTTCTCACAAATTATCAATCACAAAATATTTACAGATGCTACATCTTATACAATAATTACATCTGACAGAGAAAAAAAAGAGGTGATCTATCCCTAACAGTGTTGCAGAAAGTAAAATTTGTTATATACATTATTTTTTTAAGTACTAGCTTTATTCACCAGACATCACTCTTTCTTCATACTTATACGGTGTAGCTCAGATAGTGCGGAACAATATCTGTAGGAAGTTGATGTTTGAAGTTTTTATCCACAATAAGATAGCATTTTCATCTGAAAAATTTGAGATTATATTTCTTTAAGCAGCACTGAAATATAGAATGTTTGACAATTTCTCTATTCCTAGTTCTGCACAAATCTATGACTCCATGTAATAAACATTTGGTTCAAGAAATCGAAAACTCAGCAAGCAGTTCAATAAAAGTCAAAAGGCATTTCCTTCAGCATAGAATAAAATTATCTAGTGTTTTACTTCTTCATACTGACTTTCTTCATGGAAAAAAAACAATTTATTTGTTTTTTTGAAAAATGAAAATGCATAGATCGTGGGAAAATGAGCAGCCTATATGCCAGGGTAAAACCTTTTTCTCTTTATTTATGGTAATACAGGATTATAGGAAGAAAATACCAATTAATGCAAATTTCTATTTAGAATTTTATTGTAGTAATATTCTGTCTAATGTGACAATGCCAACAACATAACCAACATGTTAGCGTTTTCCCTATTCCTTAGGGATATAAAAAGCTCAATTTCAATTGTCTACCCAATGAACAAGAGCATAGAACTGCTACCTGGAATAAATTTTACATGGTAGATTGCTCTTCTGGTACATCTCTTCAAAAATTGATATGTGCATAAATAGTAATAAATAGTACACCTATGTATAGAATATGGATTGTAAGTAAATTGACTGAGAAGATCTTAAAGCAGAGCAAAAATGAACAGTCCAAGGAACCCTACAGTAATGGAAACTGAATACATCCTGATTTGAGTTGTGTGCATTGTGCTGCAAAGACAGAAAAATTAAAATTTCTCAGTTGTATTGTTTGCATGTTATTCAAGGTAGTTGTCTACATAGGGTCATTGCAAATAAAATACTTTTCTTGAATTAATCCTTCATTTGATAAGTAGTTTGTATACCTTTTTAAAATATTAAGCAATTGTCGGTGCAGGATGAGATACTTGCAAAGTGAACTATTGAAAAGAAATATTCCCCTATCCAATATTAACTTAGGTCTCATTCTGGTCAGTCTGAAATTTTAAGGATTATGTCTACTCTTTTACTGAGTGAAAGTAGAAAGATCAGCCTCTGAAAAAACATGGTCACCATTGAGTTAAATACAAATTCTTTTATATTGAAACCGTTGTGTGGATGTGTTAAGTCCCTTAAGTGTTAAAATGCCTGATATGTATGCTATATATATATATATCTCCAGCATATATGTAACTAATTTTAGCGAGAAAATTTCATCCTCAGACCTGGATTGCCATGTTTGACCTGCAACAGTAAAATCCATCTCTCACCTTTCAGCACAACCTGATAGCTTTTATAAACATAAACATAAACACAGTTGTTTCCATATATCATAGTGTAATGAATATTGATCTTTTGGGGTTTTTTTAAAGACATAAAATTATCTTTGTTTTTGCTTCACAGTGGTCTATTGATTTGTATTTAGTTATTAGGCATTCATCCATTACTTTCTGGTTTTATGATTATAGCTTTATTGTCACCAAAAGCATAAACAGATTAAAATCTGGCCTATCTGATGTAGACTGATATTTGTGTGTGTATCTTGGAAAATGGAGCATAAAAAAAAAAATTGAAAATGTGCTGTTGAGTGTTGCTAGTTCCAGTGCAGGTCAATCATTACTATGGGTCAATGGAAATAATAATAGTTATTACAGGTCACTGAACTTCGTAACATCAGTGGCTTTGCACTCTTCAGAAGCTATTTTTAGAATTTCTAAAAGGAGCTCAAGTTCATGAACTTCTTTTCTTCAGTAATTTGTACCCATTGCAAGGATCAAGGTTGTTGTAATTTTGAAGGGAAAGTTACAGGGAGAACCCTACAGCATCAAGACCTCCCTCCAACTTAGAATGGATGATTTTTCTCCCTTTACTGTACTTGAGAAGAAGTTCATGCCAAAGGGTAGGATTCAAAACAGCTTGTTGGTTGATCAGGGAGTCACTTAAAATTATCATGGTCTCTGTGAAGTATCCAAAGCTCACTTGCAAGGAATATCACACAATTTTACTCACCAAATATGTCATAAAACTGGCTTCTTTTGCTTAAAGCCACAGATTGCCATGGCTGGACACTGAAGTATCAAAAGAGCCTCTGACTCAGCAAAGAGGCCTCAATTTTACCTGAGGGATCAAGGAATAGGAAATATCTTTTTCATTTTTTTTTAAGACTCCAGTAATGGCAGATGAGCTGCCAATCCATTTTTGTAAAATAGGTTGATGTTAGAGCTTTACTAAGGAATATACTTGCAGGACTTTCTTCTGAGAGAGCTATTTAAACCAAGAGAAAATTCATAGGAGTGTAATGAGGATGTATGAAGCTGAGTGCCTAGGAGTTAGCAAAATCTTAACTATTATTGTTTAGTTATATTTGGCTGGTTCCACGTTATGTGTAGAGTTTAGGTGATTTGCTTCTCAGTGCACTTGTCAGATTAGACAATTTCTGAGAATTACTATTCTAACTCAGAATAGTAATACTGGTAACCCATGTATTCTTCACACATGGTCTGGGCAGACACCTAATTATTACATTTCCTGATCAAGACCTAAGCAACTATGGTGAGTTTACCTTGCCTAGATGCCAGGTGCCTACCAAAACTGCACTATCTCTCCCCTCCTCAGCTGGATAGGGGAAAATGGATGTAACAAAAAGTTTGTGAGTCAAGATAAAGACAGGGAGAGGTCACTCACCAACTGCCATCATATGCAAAACAGATTCAACTTGGGGAAAATGAACTTATTACCAATCAAATCAGACTAGGGTAATGAAAAATAAAAGCTAAATCTTAAAACATCTTTCCCCCACCCCTTTCTTCTTCCTTAGGTTCAACTTCTGAATTTTCTACCTTCTCCCCTCCAGCAGCCCAGGGCATGGGAAATGGGGGCTGCAGTCAGTTCATCACACGTTGTCTCTGTCACTCCTTCCTTCTCTGTGGGAGGACTCCTCACACCCTTCCACTGCTCCATTGTGTGAGTCCCTCCCACAGGCTGCAGTTCCTCATGAACTGCTCCAGAGTGGGTCCCTTCCATGGGCTGCAGGGACACAGACTGGCTCACCGTGGTCTGCACCAGGGGTTACAGGAGAATCTCTGCTCCAGAGGCTGGGACACCTTCTCCTGCTTCTGCAACAACCTTGGTTTCTGCAGGACTATTTCTCCTGTACATTCTCACTCCTTTCTACTGGCTGAAGTTGGGCAGGTTTTTCACCTTTTTGTTAAATCTGTTATCCCAGAGGTACTACCACCATCATGATGGCCCGCAGTGGGTCTTTCTTGGAGCTACTGTCATTGTCTCTGTCACACATCGAGGAAGCTTCTGGCAGCTTTAATGGAAGTCACTGCCAAAATGTTGCCATGCAAACCCAATGCACCACCTCACGTGGCTGTGCATTCAGTCTCAGAGCTGGGTGTTGCTGTGTTCCCAGGAGGTTCAGTGGGTGAACTTAACACTGCACCCCACAATCAATATCTTGGCTCTGATTTGGGCTACTGGAACCATAAAGATAGCTGTGATGTTCCTGGGGCTAATTAATATAAAGTTGGTGCTGCATGATGGGGAATAGAACACTGATTGTTCACTGGTCTTTTTTTATCAGCACAGATGGAGGCACTTGGTTCACTTCCTCTTCAAAAAAGACTGGGCATGTGGGAGGAGGAGTGGTTCTAAGCTGACTCAAAGCAGCATATGCACTATTCCACAGACCTCCATATACAGAGATGGAAACTTCATATGTTGGGAAACAGGCAGAGAAACTTCCCTCATTAGAAGCAAGAGGAGGCCAATTAACTTCAACTAAAAAGGCTACCATCTTTGCCAGTATGCCATGCCGTGTTACAAACTGCTCCGGCCCTACCTAGAAAGCTTCAGGAGAAAGAATGGGGTTTGGTGTCAGGTGAGCTGAAGAATTTCCTGTAATGTTAAAATGCCTGATCTGAAAAGAGCCAACTTAATATCTTGCTGTAGTATTGGTTGGCTGAAGCTGACCATCTTCAATATTACCTCACCTATAAAGACAATTGCCAGTATGAAATAAACACCAAGATAGGCACTAAAAATATCTTTACATTACTAATTTCTGACCTTTGGTGCACTTAAACAAAAATTAAAAAAAAAATAGAAATCCAAAGCCTGCAAATTCTTCATCTTTCTCAAGCTGTTATCTTGCTTTCTGAAGAGATAGCACTTCCCTTGGCCTCCTGCTGCTTCATTTAATCTTTGGTGATTTAAATATAACTTCATTGTGTTGGCAAATAGTATTTGTTAGGGAGAAAGTTAAAGTAATTCCTTCACAGGGATAGTAGGAAAAAGCCCAAAACAAAGCAACTGTACAAAAACAAGATTATTTTTGATCACAGCATGGGATGTCAGAAGAGGCAGAGTAGACATTAGAAACTGGCTGACTGAGGAATGTGCCATATTGCCACATGCATAATTCATTTTCCAGA
The DNA here is from genome assembly GCA_024734555.1 of Trochalopteron elliotii. NCBI lineage: Eukaryota > Metazoa > Chordata > Aves > Passeriformes > Leiothrichidae > Trochalopteron > Trochalopteron elliotii. The sequence continues at coordinate 7,219,097 of JANPWX010000013.1, forward strand.
TAATGTAAAGCCTCATATACAATGTTTCTTGAAAATAAATATGAAGATAAACAACATATTTATCTGTTCCACTCATGCTGTACACCAGAAGGAGAAATCTATTCCTCTTTGCACTGAGGTAAAGGATTCTGGTGGATAAACTTATACTACCTGCATACACTAGTAAATTAAACATTTTTGAGTTATATGTAGGAAAATTATTGTGACTTTCAGAGAAAGATCGTGACTTCTTACAGTACTGGTGTGTTTATTTATAGGCATCCAAGACAAAAATAGCTTTGGAGGTTATGATTCAAAAATGGTTTGATTGCTTGCACTTTACTCAGACAGCTTGGAGCAGAGGATCAATCCATCTTAAAAAAAGCCACCCCTAAGTTAAAGCAATCATACCTATGATAAATTTAATGTAATCAGAGCCTTTTAAATTTTTTGTGTGTGTCTCTAGGGTTCACCTTATTTTGCATACAAAAGGTAACAGAAATTGCTCACATGATTCCTGACCTCAGATTTCACTTGTAAAAAATCAAACAAATGTGATTTATATTTATATAACAAGACTGTTCTATAATTCATTCAGTTTCTTAAAGGTAATTTTTAATATCCACAATATTTCTTCCCAGTCCATATCTGAACATGTTTATATATTTTTCTTTTATTTTCATTCTGCATGTTCATCAAAGTCAGTACATTTAATGTCTCAAATATCAATGTAAATCATAGCAGAAGTTCCAACAAATGAGTTAATTTTAAATCTTTTTACTCACATGCAACATGTGTTTAACAGTGTACTTAATGAGATGATGAGTCAATGGCTAAGTACTGATATTTTGACTCACCTAGCATCCTATTGTTTTTTGATTGCATTCCGCATCTGTTTTCTTATGGTGTTTGTGCAGTGGGTATAAGTGTATATACATAGAAGGCTAAGAGCTTGATAGGTTAAAGAAAGATATACATTCTTTAATATTTATAAGGACAATTAATAATATTCTACTTTTTACAGCATCATCATGCTGGAAAAGCTTTAATGCATGAATTATTCCAACAGTGATATATTATTCTGTTTTAAGCAATGGGAAATTGTGCCATAGCACTGTTGTGAGATTTTACGAAGATGTCTAACTTCTAGTGGTGGGTTCCTCTCTCAGAACTTTTCAATTCTTAAGTATGACCCATTTGACCCTAAGGAACCATCTAGAAACAGACCCACACATCAGTGTTTGTCTATTTCTCTGGTTTGACCATAAAGATGATTTGCTCAACTCTAAGCATTTGTGGTATTGGTGTCTGGACACAAATTAGAAGGCAAACCTTTTCATTATCAATCAGTATATTTTTTCTCCACCCTTTGTGTGAGTTGTGCTTTTTCCCTGATTTGTATGTGTTTCTTCCATGTGGTCAATCCATGGCTCTACGCTGTTATAAAGGGATTAGTTACCCTCACTCTGGTCTATCAGGTTACCATACTTACAATTATTCATTGTACTTTTGGCTTGGTATTTTTGTACCTGTTTAGTCTTCCTTTAGACACATCATGATGGCAGGAGATTTCAATGGTAGAGAACAGCTTGTTCAAAATGAAAAGTTATTATTTATTCAGGATGCTGCAGCAGCAACCAAAACCCAAATGATAACCTCCCTTACCTAAAGCCTGAAATCTCAAAGATGTGACAATTTACATATAACCAAAGTTCTTCTCTCTTCCCCTCCTCCACTTTGCATTTGGGCTGATACAGAGTCTTGACATCTCCATTTGCCCTTTAAACAGTATTGCCTATGGCTTATCTTTCAAGTATTTTCAAACTCTGCAATGTTTCATATGAAAAACCATGGAGGTTTCAGGATAAGAACATTATTTCCAATTAGGTCCTTGTGAGTTTAGTCAAGTTCATGAGTCTGTAAATGATAAAAAAATTGATGCCAGTGCCACCCATTTGAACACTGAGGATTTAGTGGCTTAACTAGCAATACACTGACTATTAAATCAGAACATATGTATTCATAAAATTAATTTTCTTCTCCAGCATTAAAGTTGAGTTCAAAGAATGAACTACTGTCCCATGATGCCACTTTTCGTTAAATTTATTTGTTTGTTATTTTCATTAGTAGTCTTCTACATGCACTTCAGGGACTGTTGTTTGTGACAAGACCATGAAAACTTTGTAATTACTTTGGTGGAAACACTTATAACTCCATCCACTACCTCTGTAAAATAGCTCATTTTAACATGTGCTAAAATCAAATGTGTAGGTAAGCTTTTAAAAACACAAAGAATTTCTCAGAATTGCTTTTGCTTGAACCATGCTTAGGGATAAATATGTAAAGTATGAAGCCAGATATATGTGATAGTTTTCATGTTTAAATATACAGAAACAAACTTTGAAGTTTGATTTCTATCAAAATTCAGTGCTCCAGACATTCCTTCTACCAATATTCTCAGAAAGGAGGAGCAAGAATAAAGATAATGATGTAATTCCAATTTACTACCGTTAAAAATAGTTGGTTATAGTAGCATAGATTTAGTTTGAAAATCTTTTATTTCTTTTTTCTTTTCCCAAATGTCCAGTCATATTTCAATGAGGAGATTGAAATTCACACTCTTCCTCTTTTACATTTCTAATTTTTGTATAATGTTTTATAAAAGGTCCAGAAATGCATTGCATAATGTTTTCCTCATAAATCTTCAGCATAATATCTCAGTTTATACTGCTGGGTGATCCCAGCTGTGGCAAAGTAATTTGGATTTACGGATTTTTCTTGCTGTAGTATTGGCTATTTTGATGAATAAAGTGATAAACGTTCTCACTCAACTCTTCCTCTGTCAAAATATTAATTGAAAGTTTGCTCTAACCCATGTAGAAGCATGAGGATAAGGCTCTTTCCTGAGCACATTCTGCACATATCAAGTTATACCATAGAGGTGCCTATGGGATGCAAATATTTCTCTTCAGTGAGACAAATTGATGCCATGCTTATTTTTCATTATAGGGTATATGGGTGATATTTAATGATCATGCAGACATAAATGCAGTTTTAATTAGTAGCAGTTACTTTTGCTATCCTTTTGTTGTCAGGGATGGTTTTGTTATCTGGTCTGTATGTCTATATTTTTTTTTTCTGTTTCTTTTAGTTCCTTTTTTTTTTGCTTTTTCTTCTTTCTTGTCTCTATCAATTTTTCCTTTTTTTTTTCTGCTTCTCATTTAAGGACATTGATTTTTACTGTACCAGTTTCTAACAAGAATAATGTTTTACATTAATATACTTTGATACTTCAACTGGATATCTATATATTTCTGTTTTTACTTCTCTCAAATATAGTTCCTTTTGAATTTCAGCCTTTTTTAGGTTACTTATAGAAAATTTTATACTTTCGTTCTTGTATTTTTATTCTCCACTTCTCCAAGATTGTTGTGGTTTAACAACAGCCAGCCATCAAGCCCAACACTGCCATTCCCTCACTCTCCCACCAGCAGACCTGGAGAGAGAATCAGAAGTGTAAAAGCCAGAAAAATTATGGTTTGAGATGAAGACAGTTTAATAGGAAAAGCAAAAGCAGCACATACAAGCAAAACATAACAGGGAATTCATTCAGATTTTCTCATGGGCAGGCAGGTGTTCAGCCATTTCCAGGAGACCAGTCACCCTCGCCTATAATGGTGACTTGGAAAGACAGCACCTATTACTCCAAATGTTCCTCTCTTCTTCTTTAGGTCAGTTTGGGTCCCCTGTCTTGTCTTTGTCCCCTCTCAACCTTCCAGGCACGTCAATCTTCCCTGCCAGCAGGAAAAGCAGAAAAAGCCTTAGCCCTGTGCAAGCCCTGCTCAGTAGTAACAAAAAAATTGCTGTATTGTCAGCCCTATGTTCAGCACAAATCCAAAACACAGCCCCATACCAGCCACTGTGAGGAAAGTCAACTCTGCCCTGGCCAAAACTAGCACAGATAGTCATTCTATTTCATATTATTCTCCTGCCCTAAAAGCTTTTTAATGAATTCTTCCTAAGAATTATTATTTTTTCATGTCAGAGTCAGTTTAACTAAGGCAGTGCTAAAACATGTTAATATTTATGTATATTTTGGAAAATAAAAAATTATCTACAGTTTTTGTTTACTTTGATTTCAATATTTTCTAAAAGTACTTTTACTTATGCAGCAGTTATATTGTTATTATTAGCATTTCCTACATGAACGACTCTTTTTTTATCCTTTGGGAATTTTATCCATCCATTTGCAGCTTCAACACTTCAGATGGAAGAGATCTACATGTAGATAATACTGAAAATTATGCCTTCCATGGTAGATGATATTTGCAAAGCTATGTTCAGTAGTGAATAGTATAGTATATAATTTACTGAATCACTCAGGACTCAAGGTACTTTTAACTGAATCACTGAATAGAAAATTCCAGTGCACTGAATACTTTGGTTTTTCCTCATTTCCCATTACAGATCACAATAACAGCTATGAATATCATATGGATTGTAATGATCCGGTTTGATAAAGATCGATGAATTAGAAAAAAAAAGTGAATGCCAGGTATATTTGTGGACAAAATTTTATTGTATTTATACATTTGGTTTTACAAAATGTTTTCTCTTGATTTATTGCACAGCATCAGGTAATTTGTTGAGAGTTCTGTATTGTCCTGTATTTTACATTTTCCAATCTCTTTCTTCTTTGCAGAACTCAATCTTTATCATGGTATCACAGTAATTTAATAATAATTGCCTTAGTTCTTTTGTCTTTCAGTGACAAGGGACTTGTCTTTATGTATCTCTTCCATTCCGATGTACTGCAATGTAGACTGTTTCCTGCAATTCACATTAAATAGCTCTTGATCACAGGCAATCAAAGGCAGCATTCTGCCCCGGAGAACCCATGATTTATAGGCTGAGGACTCTTCTCTCAGTCAAAAGCTGAATTTCAGTCATCTACATTATTTCCATTTACTTTAAATACATAATACGTTATCTGTATTCTATGATTTTCATGTCTGCTTGCCTCCTCAAAGAAAAATGCGACATTGGCAATATAGGACTGGGTCAGTGCTGAGTGCTATGGTACCCTTTAAATGATGTGTTTCGTGCATTTTGTGACCAGGTGGGTTCTACAGCTTGACCTCTGAGCTGTCTAGGCATTGAAAAGGTACAAAAGACTTCTAGAGTTTCCAGTTGCATTACCCAGTGAGAAGTGCTAGGAAAATACATTATCCCTAGAATAATTGGACAATTCAGTGTCTATTTAAAAAGTACCTAGCTTTTTACACACTCATAAGAAAATTTTTCATTCTTCTTTGGCATCCTTTCTGCCCTTTTCTTTCAGAACGTTGCAAGGGAGTAATATATTAAGTCAGATTTTTACCTTTCCACCTAGTTTGCAATCTAGTATTGAGACAGAAATTTGAGAAAGATCGGTTCCATTACACCTTTTCACTTGTTTCCTGCTTTATGCAATTGAGATAGTGACTTAAAATGTTATTTAATATCAAGATATTTTCTGTTTCTCCTCTGTAAGCTTAGCCTCACTGGACAGCATAATGAAGGAGAGAAAGGAAAAGCAAGGGGAAAATTGAGAAAAATTATTCTGAAACTGAAACTATGGGATAGAATAGATAATTATAAACTTCATGTTTGCTCAACTCAATGCCCAAGCCACAAGACTGTACATCATTTTCTGTCTGATTTAATGACTGTTTGATTAGATCATAAAATGTTCAGCCTTATGCTAAATATCTATTGCCTTCTGGTTGCAGTAGTTCACAAATTCCTAGAAGCAGGAGGAGAAATTTAATGTATATATCTTCTTTTTTCAGTCAAGTAGTCAGTCAACCATTGATTCTTCCATATAAGGAGGTTTTCCTTCTATTTTTCATCTGTAGGTACTAATTTTGCAGAGTATCAGACCAGGAGGACGAGCAACAGAGAATGAGGCACTCAGCTTGCAAAGCTTAGATGTGAGACTTCAGTCAGGGGGGATATTGCTCTTGCTTTGCTTTTCTTGGTCCTTGGAAACTTTACGGTTGTGACAAATATGCCTTGCTCTGCTTCAAAAAATTAGTAAATGTTGCAGGAAATGGAGTAAAGGAGAAAGATGCTGAAAGTCTTTGCAGTATTAGCCCTTTCTCTATTTTTTATTTTTTTAGAAGTTACTTCAGCTGTCTATAGACACTTTTCACATTTTCCTTGAAGCTGTGGACCACAGTCAACTGCATGTGTCTTCACCTAACATTTATCTATGAAGTTTGAAAGGCAAATGTTTTGGGTATCTTTCTTGACATACAAGCTTGTCTTCTGTTTTTCCAGAAAATTGTATCATACCTGAAGCAATGTATATAATTACAAAAATGCAAATAAGGATAAAATCCAAAGTACTTGTGAGCTGTAGAGAGGCTTTGATTCTTTAGTACACAACTACTTTTGCTGTTGCAACATAGTGTTTTTCAAAACTTAAGAGTAAGATGACAGATGATTCCTGTGCAAAGCAGTGTAAAAATATGTTAAAACTATCTTTGTCTTTGATCCAAGACCAATGGTATCCTAGGCTGCATTTTGAAAAGCATTGACAGCAGGTTGAGTGTTGAGAGTGCCCCTCTACTCAGCCCTGGTGAGGCCACATCTTGAGTGCTGTGTCTAGTTGTGGGCTCCTCAGCACAGGAGAGACATGGAGCTCTTGGAACATGTACAGTGGAGGGCTACAGAGATGATGAAGGGACAGGAGCATCTCTCTTCTGTGAGAAAAGGCTGAGGGAGCTGGACCTGTTCAGCCTCGAGAAGAGGCAACTGAGAAGGGACCTCATCAATGTCTGTTGATATCTGCAGGGAGGGTGTCCAGAGGATGGAGCCAGGGTGTGCTCGGTGGTGCCAAACAATAGGACAAGAGGCAATGGGCAGAAACTGAAGCACAGGAAGTTCTACCTGAACATGAGGAAGAACTTCTTTACTGTGCAGCTGCCCATGCAGTGGAACAGATTGTCCAAGAGAGATAGTGGAGTCTCCCTCACTGGAGATATTCAAGAACTGTCTGAACACAATCCCGTGCCATGTGCTCTAGGATGACCCTGCTTGACAAGGGACGTTGGACCAGATGACCCCCGGTTGTCTCTTCCAACCTTACCTATTCTGTGATTCTTGATGAAGGGATAGCAATGCACCTCTCAATGGTTTATCAACTAATGAACATTTAAATGATTTAGTCATTTATAGAATGAAAAGGCAGATGTTGTCTTGTCATGAAAATGGCATAAATTCTGTGGGCAACAAAAAGAATGTTTTCTGGTCTTTATCTTAAATAAAGCAGCACATTTAGTTTTGTTTCTGACTTCTCCAGGGACCGTGGACAGTAGCTGAGTGAGTTTGGAGCACTATGTCACATGTAGCTTTCATCAAAAAAATTGCCTGAATACAAGAGAAGAAATTTATTGGGAGGCCCACTTCATAGACCTTGTAAACAGTGCAGTTTATTTGAAAACACAAGTAGCTCTCAGAATCAATAATGATCATTGTCAACAGCATCATCATGATGTGCAATTCTGTAGCCCCTTTTAACTGAGATCACAAAGAATTTTACAAGTAATTGCAATAACACTTCACCAGCTCCCTGTATAGCAGTGTGCACTTTACCAGTCCCACACATTTTTCTTTTAAATTGATGATCTTTACTTTTGGAATTTTAAACTATTTTGTGTTGTAAGAAAAACATAAACAGAATATTTAAATATAAAGGTTAAAGAATCAGTATTCTAAAGCTGCTGAACAACGTAATTTTTCTATTTTTCAATTTTTCTATTGTTGAAAAACACAATTTTTGACTAGCTTGGTAATAACACTTTCAAAAGTGTTCTATAAATATAGGACATAGGTCTGCTTTCAGAAGTGAAAATTAGATTGCTATTACAGTAGATTCATATGCACTTACACCTCTATTCACTTAAAAATCTCACTAACCAATAAGCCACAATTCAAAATACTTTAATATCTTCAAAAATATGGCCCTTTGGAACCTCAGACTAATTACAATTCAGTTCAACCTGGGCTTCTAATTACCTAAGTTACTTTTGAAAATTGAATCTCTAATTCATTAATGCCCAGATGCTTACAATTATAAAGGCTTTTAAATCCCTCTGAAGTGTCAGCTAAGAGCCCAGATACTTTTCAGACTCTGATGTTCAGTATTTTTGGCTAATGTCACCTTGGACATACTTGTGTCTAAGTTGGAGACAGTCATGTAAGTTGGAGACAGCCTTACAGAGATATTTTATTCCTTATTGGCTGCATTGTGTGAAAACGTACTCCACATTGAAATATATCCATGAAATATTTCCAAGTAGAAAAGTAAAAGGTATATCCTACATCATAATTTTTTCCCCATTCTAAAAATATCTAGACCTGCTTCAGGCTTCTTTATAGTGTGGAAAACTCTACTATGTCTTTCAGAGTTTGGAAAATGTAGGATTGTGAGCCCTTGTGTATTTAATCATACAAAGAGTTAATTGGAACCATCTGTTTCTGCAGGACCAAGTCGAGTCTACTTGTGAATCATCCACTAGGAATCTCTCTTTCCCCATTGACTTTCCTGAAGCAACTATTAATATAGTATCAGACACAGGAAGAGAGTCCTATTTTTGTATTTACATCAGATGTTTTGAGACAGTCAAGTGCTAATACAGTAGCAGCAATGTTTGGAAGAGGAAAACATGACAAGGAAAGGATTGGAAAACATATGGGATTTGTCTTGGAAGTTTAGAACAGCATGACTTTCAGCATCAACATTTTGTGCAAAGATGGCTAATTCTGCACAACTTTCAACATCATCGTTCCATGCATCAATGCAAAGAAAGAAAATTTTTCTTTTTTTATAAATAAAAAGATGTATTACTTAGAGATAAGTAATGGAATAAGTACAACAAGAGATGTACTTTGATCACTTCACATGGTACATAACACAGCAGGAACAGGCATGTGCTTTTCACACATGCAATCTTATATATATGATATGTCTGTTATATATTGTGTGATTGTTGTTGAAGTAAAAAAATCCACTCCTGTAAACAGTGGGGCTGATACAAGTAGTATCAGTGAATACCTGCTTTGTATTTTGCAGGAAATTCTGAACCTGGCTTCCAGTACTGTGGCAGCTCTGGAATGATAGATAGTGTGCAGGTATATGCATATGTATATGTATATTTTCATATTCATATAATCAGGATTTTGACTCCTGACTTGTATGTATAGTGTTTATTCTTATTAACAAATTTTGTGGTAGTAAGCTTGTACTGCTCAGGTAGATCTTAATTCAAAACTTCAACCTACTGCATATGGTGGTGCTGAAGCAATTCAGAGCAACAGCAGGAGGTGTTAATGGCAACTTCTACTTGTGATTTTCAGCATATTTCAGGAGACAGAAGATAATTGATGCTTTGGGATCTCACGTATGTGTGACAAAATTGAGCTAATTATTCTTTGTAACCTGAGATTTGATTCTTCCAGGTAGGAGAATTCATGAAGCTTTGATTATGACTTAAAAAAGAGATAATTGATTAAGAGATAATTTTTTTAAAAAATATGTTAAATAGAAAGAAGAAAGATATGTAGTACTTGACTCGCAGAAAGTAAAGAAAAAATAACTAACAAATGAGACCCAAAAGAAAATATTTCTATTGGTTTCACAGATGTGATTAAGGCAACTCCAAAAAGCCTACAAAATTCCCTGATCTTGCTAACAGTAATGAAAACAAAATCAGTGGAAGAGACATTTTTTAGTGGTGACAATAAGTCTCGCATCTGTTTTTCACTCATCCAGTAAACTAAATTTTAAGTTTATTTGTGAGAGGGGAAAAAAAAGAAAAATAAAATGTTTGTTTCTGATTTTATTTAATGTCAAACATTCTCCTTTTCCAAGTATACTGTTGATTGTATTAGCTCCAATATTTTTTTCCCTTGAGATACTCTTGTGAATTTTATCTGAGCCATTGTTTCCACAGGTGAAAACAACAAACAAGACAACATGTATTTATTAAGAGGTATATAATATAAAACGCTATTCTGAACAGCAGACATGGTTCTGGCTTACCTAGGGAAGAATGCATGTGATGAGGGAAACCAAGGTATGGCTAGGGAATGGGAACATCCCAGGTCCTATTTAGGTTTGGGATCTTTGTGTGTTAGCAAAGCAATTCCTCAAAAGAAAGGTTTGGAAGAGACCTAAGGGACTCTTGACTCCAATCCCCAGCCACCACAAGCAACTATATTTTAAAGACTGTAAGGAACTATGCCCCTCACATTAGGCTTTTTCATTTTTTCCCCCCAAATGATTTCAAGGTTAATGAATTTTGCAACTATCAGCTTATCAACTATGAACAGAAAGTGGTATGGAAGGGGTTTCACTGGGAGCAAAAAATGTTTTCTACTATAGAATTCGGTTGAAATGGACAGATGACATTGGGCTGATAACACTTGCTCCATTCTGCCATCATTTAGTTAAAAAAAACCCAAGCCAAATCATTGCTGTTTCTTTAGTGACAAGGAGGTGGCTAAATACACATCTGTTCTTTTAAAACGGCATCCAAGTTCACAGGAAAACATTAGAAATAGAGTTTTTTACCTTGGAGACACCACCTTCTATAGAGGCCAGCAGATAATTTTCAGACCCAGACTCCTCTTTCCTAAGTGAGTTACCTAATGTACATTTACATAGATTTTCAAAAGAATTGCTTGCCTTTTTGCAACAGCTCACTTCCCACAGGCCAAATGTAAAATTATTCTTTACGCTTGAGGGACTATATTTGGATGAGTTGACGGCCTGCCTGAGTGTTGCCTTTTAACTTGCTTAGGCTGGGTGAATAGCTGTGGGCTGATAAAATGCTCTCGTTCCATTCATGCTGTTGACTCCTTTCCATCTCCTTTACCTTTTCTGTGCACAATGTTCTGTTCATGCCTGCCTGTACTTGAGTAGAGTCCCCTTTCCCACATGTATTTTATGGCAAAAAGTAATATGTTCAATATGAGGCACTGCAAAAAGAGCACCTGGCAGTCACTAACTTTTTCCTGGAAAATGAGGCCAGAAAGGACATCTTTTGTTAAGAGCCTTTCAAACTACTAATCATAGCTTCATAGGAAGGCTGCTGCTTGCTTCACAGATTCCTGAAGACTCAGTAGTTAGACTAAATTGTGAACTTTGTGCTCTGAGAGTGTCACAGGTACGCAGGCATGCCCAGTAAGTGAAAATACTTTCTGACATGTGATATAGAAAAGACTAAAAAAAAGCCAACTCCCTTAATTGTGGGGTACAGTTCGTCTATATAGATCCTTACAATGTCCACTCTTCACTCTACTTAGAAGCAGCTCAAGAGAGAGGGTACAAGGCCTGAGAAATCCATCAGAAATGTCATCACAATATCCTAACCAACATCCTTAATTTATTAAAATTTACCCTTTTTAAATCAAACCCCTTCCTTCCAGATCAACTATTAGGAAAACAAAATAGAAGCAATCGGGTCCACACAATGCAGTTAGAAAATCTGCTGCCAGTGACATTTTTCAGGCTGGAAGAAGTCTCCAAGCAGCACTCATCTGCAGTGCCACTACGATTGCACTGTCTCTATAGAAAAGCTACTAGTAATATGTATTTCTTCCTCTGACAGGATCCTCAGATTTTTTTCACACTAGCTCCTTATTGCCATCTAAGTTTCAAATTTTTCCTTATGGTGTAATTTGATTTTCCTTTACTCTGAAGTAGTGAGTGGATAATTTGATTCCTCTTTTCTACCTTCTTTCTTCCTCATGGCTATAGTATCTGTCGTGACTATAGAAAATTAATTTGAGTGAGAGCAGTATTTAGATTTTTTTTTTTTTTAGAATCTAAAGGAAGATTAATGTAATGAAAGATATCTTATGAGCTACATGAACTTTCTTAGAGAATGATAGTAAGACTTTGAATTTCACTCAGAGTTCTGTGGAAATGAAGAGAACTGAGTAGAAGACTCCTGTGATTATTTGCCATAGACAACACTGATGATGAAAAAAAACCATTTCACTCTATTATGATGAGAGACCCCTGCTAGTTCTGAAGCCTGTTCATCCAGAGTGGGGGTCATTAAACCATGAATCAGCAATTGAAATGATGGAACAAAATCTTCTGGACAGCTACTGGTGTAATTTTCGCATTTGATTAGCTACTAGCTGAGAGAAATTTGGGAAAGATGGAAGAAATGCAAACATTTTTGATTAATTAAATAATATTTATGAGGTCTCTTTGTGTCAGAAAATGTTTTTTGTAATCAATAGAACTTAGTAAATATATCCGTGTTTTTCCTAAACTGTACTTTTCTCAAATTCTTTCATTTAATGATTTGGCCTGGGTTATCATAGTGTGGCTCATATATTCCTACACCAATATGTTAACCCTTCTCAATGATTTTCTCTATTCCTACATTATTCTTTCACTGTATCTTCTTCTTAAGAAAAAAAAATAGTGTAAGTGCTATGTACAAATTAAATATTATTAAAGATCTTGTAAGACCACTTGTGAAACGCTTATGTATCAATGAAAAAAGTTGGTCAGTTTTTCCACTGCTGTTAGGACACACTTGTTGGACACACTATTTTCAGAGAATCATTGAAACTATATTAGATTGCATGAAGTCAATATTAGTAGTATTCTGGAAACTAATTGAAAGAACATTTGGACTGATGAAACTGGATGATTACCAGATGGCACTTATTCCCAAATATTGGCTGAAGTTTAGGAAAGACTTGTGGGTAGCAGTTTATGTCCACCTCAAAACAGCCACTTTGCAGAGTCTCACTAGGTGATTTTAATTGTTAATTTATTTGCCTTAGGACAACAAACAGTTTGTTACATTGAAGTGAAAAAGAACAAAGGAGATTCTGATTTTTTTTTGAGTGAGAATATGTCTTTCAGTGGTGCCACAGCAGAATATTTTTACTAAGATTCTGGAATTTTGGTGTCAAGCAGGTATTTACCTAACAGCTTGTTATAGCTCACAGGTTATTGTCCCACCAGGTCTCTGTGGGCCTTTAAAACAACTGAAAAACTCATTAGCAAAGGACATGCTTTTGCTCTTCCAGCATATCTGACAACAAAGATGTGTATAAACATCCTCCTTTTCAAAATGATAGGAATTTTATTTCAAATTATGTATACCAGTTTCAACATTAGAATTATCCATAAATGAAAGCAAATGTGTGTATTTGTGCTGATTTTTATTCAGCTAAGTACAGATTGATGTGATATTGACTACATGAACACTGGATATAGAAACAGGAAATTGCCTTTGTAAAATATGCCTACCTGCAGCCTCTTCCAGTGATTGGAATAAGCTATATTGTTTATTTCACTGATTTTCAGCCATGCTAGTATCTTTGCAAAACACTAGAAAGAAGGGAGATTGTAGACTTCAAATCCAATGAGGCAGAAGGTAATCTTTGAAAAACTATCTGGTTACTTGAACTAGCTGATAGACAAACTTGAAATTTAAAATACCTTGTAGGCATTATTACATTCACATGAATACCAAGAGATTAAGAGGAATATCATAGAGCTTGTGTCAATGTTGAATATTTTAGAAACTTTCTGGCATCCCCCACTGGCAGTGAAGAATATAAGGACACCAGAAAATGACATTTAGTTTTATAAATGAAATAGAAATACTGAAAAGAAATTATAAATGTCTACAAAGAAAATAGAATCTCATGTACCAATTGTCCCAGCAAAGAAATATTTTAAATATGTCTAATATTTTTTAACTCCTAATGATTTTTTAAAATAAAATGTAGAAATTATTTAATAAAGCTTTTTCATGTTCTCAAAGCATAATGATGTAATTTGCTAGATGAATAAGTGCTTTTCTTTGAAAAACTATAAAAAGTTTAACATCGGCATGACAGATCACTACAGAGATGGCTTAGATAAAAGATACCAGAATTCGTAGATTAACAGAGCTCTATGAAATTACTGTGCCAAGATTTAAATCCCCTTAAAAGTGTGACCTACATGGATCCCTTAACACTGCAACAGGATAATTGTCTGTAGCTGCAATAGTAATTTGATGTTATCACAATATCTCTGAATCAATTGGTCTACACTTCTTTTAAACTGAAGACAAACCCAGCATTGAATTAGCTGTCACAATCAAATGTTTGTGAAATGATAAAAGCACATGTTTTTAATTGCAAATAAAGAATGCTGATTAGCATTAAATAAAAAGCTTCACTGTGAAGCATTACAGACTCATTGAACAGTCACAGTGAGGTCACCACAGCCTCAATAGAGTGGTCATCTTCTCGCAAGGCTGAAAGATAAACTTGATGATTCTTTGAGATGGTTTTCTTTATAGCCTGCATTAATATCAAAAGAACAAGTCAAACTTAAGTATTTCTTGGACTGTGTGGTAATGTTAGAGAATAGAAATTTGGTGGGGGACAAATTTAGGATGGATAATTTTTCAAAACTACTTTGTAGTGTGAATATTTAACATCCATGCAATTACTTTTTCCATAAAAAGTCACATTAGAACATTTTAAATTATAATACTTAATGTCTTCTGTCTTCCACATTTGGTTATCAATGAATTAACAAAGATCTTTCAGCACAGAGGCACTTATATTTGGTTTCTTCTGATATAGGTTATCTGATGGACTAAACATAGTAGGAAAAAATGCATAATTTTCCAGAAAAAGATAAAAAGCAACAAAGCTTTACACTGTATCTATAGCATCAGTTCCATCTGTTTACAAGATGACTTTGTGACTTCAAGGTATAAATGAATGAATGTCTCTTTTTTTCCCCTTTTTTACTTCTTTCTCATGTCTGATTATTTTGATTTGGTACTTAGATGGACTTTTTTTAGTTTTCACTACTCAAATCAATGACCTGACAAATCAATGACCTGTTTAAAAATAGTGTTTTTTAAATAATTAAATGGTTAAAGAAAAAGATGTCCTACAAAGTTTGACAGCTGCATTTAATAGATGAATCATGAACACTGAAGATGCTACAGATCCTGCTCTGAGGAGTTCATCTGCAGTAAGTGGAAATACTAGGAATGACGATGACAAAAATAGAAGGAAGGAAATAACAAGTTAGTGTTAATTAGATCATGCAGTCAGCTAGTTACTGCACAGCACATTGATTCCATGCACTGTCCCTGAAGATAAACTCTAAATAAACAAATTGTAGGAAAGGGAAATTTTTTGCATATGAGTGATAAAATTAGATCAATGTTAGAGTAAAAAGTTCTTTGGTATTTAAAGGGTGGGTTTGGTGGCTTTTTAAATTAGTTTTAACATTATTTTTTATATATATATGAAAATAATATGCCCAAAGTGTATATGATCTGAGCTATGCTGGCAAACTATCGTCTTTTGTTTTTTTGGTTTTTTTTTAGTAGCCTTCTACTAACATTCAAGAGATCAGGACAAAAAACCATATTAGTACCCTTCTGGTACACTGTACAGCCTTGAGAAACTGGACAGAAATATTATCATGAGGGAATCTTCACCTGCTCTTACATAAATGATTTTTCCAGAAAACCATTATGATCTACTCCAATATATTTGGAATATGGTTTGGAATGATGTTGGCAATTAGCATGGATAACAGCTGGCCTGGCTTTTGCTCATAAGCAATCATTTGTAGCTGTCTCATGTGAAGAAGCACAGCTACTTTGAATACCTGGAAATATTTTGCATTATATTCCTTTTCCTTGAACAGTTCAACATGATTCATGGAATGAAATTTCCAGCCTGATGATAAGACTCCCATCATGTGAGCGCCTGAATGATTAATTTAAGATGGAATTTTCTGGGTAAAGCTTTCAGATAAGTCAGAATTTATTGCTTCTATTAGTTGAAGTCAAAGTAAAAAACCCTGGAGACAGACAGACAGACAGATAGATAAGAAAAACTTATGTATAAAAGTATTTTCTCTGATCACCATTCCCAATCAATGCTGTATTGAATATATATACTAGCTGTTGAGACCACAGTCCACCTTTACAGAACAGACCTGAACATTATAATTCTCCTGAATTATAATCAGCAATTGTCAGACTCACAAATTTACAATCTTAGTATTCTTATGTCTCTTTCAAGTAAGTTTTGTTCATATTGTAATACCCCAGTACACCTGAAAACTTGGAATAATGTGTTTCTGAAGGCACTCTGATTTGAAAGACACCTGGAGATAGTATCTGATGGGATGTACAAATGAAATTTCAGTCCCTGTTTAACAGCAAAGAAACAGAAAAATCAATAGAAAAGACCAACAATCTACAAACTGCTGTGGGAGAAAGTGCTTTAGTTGTAGACCTTTTCCATCAATGCTTATTTTCATGTGCCATCGGTTTTAAGCACTCCCAGCATTTGGTCTCTGACTTACTGACTATGTTACTGATGCTTTTCAAAGGACTCTTCCACACTGTCTCTCATTTCCTGAATCACAAAATCACAATTTATCTTTGCTAATGATATTTATAAACCTCTAAGAGATTTGATATGTGCACAGCATATTCATATCATCTCTGCACACAGGTATTCAATTCTGAGTGAAAAAGATTCTCTTGTCCTGGGTAGGAATTGTGTTTTTTTCTCAATGACTTAGACAATGGATAGGATTCATTTTTTCTGATTTCCTAAACAACCAAAATTGTTCAGTTGGGAAGACAGGTGCTGAGACATAGATTTGAAAAATCCCAGCTGATCCTCTATAGTAGATTTAAGAACCTATACTGTATATTAGAATGTATTCCAAGTAGTACTTTAGAATATATGAGATCGCATTTTAGAAGACATTTAATGAACACTGAATGCTGTGACTGTTACCCTTTTGCATATTTTAAGTACTACAAGTACTGAGAGCCTTGGCAATAGTCAGAAGAAGAACTAGCCTAAACAGCAAAATAACATGGCTAAGGGCGCAGATAAAGAAAAGAACACAAACTCTAAGGTGGTATGTTCCCTTGAAAACATGCCAAGAGGACCAAAGCACAGACGGGAGAGATAAAGGTGAAGATGTGAACGTCAAAAGACCACCACCACGGCCGGGAGACCCCTACCACCAAGGACTGAGCGTGCCCAGAAGGGTGTGGAGTTAATTACCACACCAAGCAAGGATGGGTGGGGTCAGGGAATGAATATGTATGAGGGGATCTGTGGAATGTCATGCATATGTAAGACCTCAGGGAATAATAAAGGGGGCAAAGTTCCCTGGTGGGTATGCATGTCTTTGGTGAAATTATTCCCCACGCATCTCGATGTTAATGAATACATACAGCTCTAACAACTATTACTAGTTGTGGAGTTCTTTCCACGGCATTTCAGGTACAAATAATATGCATATATATTTGTGCACATAAGTAAATAATATCCATCCACACATGCATCGCTATGTATGCCTCCAGAAAAGGATTGTTTGATGTCACTTAGGATTAGTGCCCAGTCTTTTATTCTACAGTAAAAACATTGACATAGACTGGAGTTAATCTCATCCTACAGCAGATGTTTAACTGCTGGTAAGTGGGTTCAGTATAAATGTATCTCTGCCCTTTTCTCTCCTGTAAGGCCATACAGGACCATAGGGTGACATGACACATTTCCAGATGTGAAAAAGTCTGCTAAGGACTTGTAAGCATGCAATAAGGAACATATCCAGTTTTCCTAGGTTTCTTGAGTTAAATCCTGTTTTGTTTCTTCTTTCAGGGTAAAACTTGATTTCCTGAGTAGGTGAATATTAGCTCTTTATCTTGTTTGCATTAAAGTGTCTTTATTTAGGATGGGAGAAATCTAAACAAGATATTTTTCCTGGTTTTATTTGTTTGTTTGTTTGGTTGGTTTATTTTTTTTTATTTTATAATTTTTTTCTATCAGACTGGCAACTTTTATGGACAGTGTCCAACTGTCTTTTGCTAATGTAACATTACTTATGCTCTCATTTGCAAAAAGTTTAGTATAATTTATAAAATCATAGAATCATAGAATGCTATGGATTGAAGGGACTTTATAGATAATCTACTTCCACGTCTCCTGCCATGGGCAGGGACAACTTCCACCAGACCAGGCTGTTCAAAGCACCATCCAAGCTGGTATTGAACACTTCCAGGGATGAGGCATCCACAGCTTCTCTGGGCCTCCTGTGCCAGTTTTTCACCAATCCTCACGGTAAAAAAAATCTCTTCCTAATAACTGATCTAAACCTATTCTCTCAGATTAAAGCCATTCCCCCTTGTTCTATCACTATATGTACTTGTAAAAAGTCCCTTTCCATCTCTCTTGTAGCAGTCTCCTTTAGGCACTGGAAGGGTCTATAAGGTCTCCCTGAAGCTTTCTCTTCCCCAGGCTGAACAGCTCCAGTTCTCTGTCTGTCTTTGTAAGCAGAGGTGCTCCTTCACACTCAAAATGTGAGAGTGAGGAGGAAAATTAACTAAAATTCTCAAGATCTAGGGCCCATTCATAAATTAAGAAAGTATATCCCTTTTAAAGAGAAAAGTGAATTGCAGATCTTCAGGAATACAACAGAAATATTTACTGGGAATTCTTATCAGAAGTAATCTTCATATCTTTTGCACTGTATATGCTTAATATTAGCTGCAATAAATCTCACTCATTCTCTTCCATTTCAAACGAAGCACTATTTTAAATAAGCCCCCATTAAATATTGGTGTTCAATTCATTCAGAAGTATTCAGTTCAGCTTGCTTAGTTTTGTCTGCAAAAGATAATTACAAGGATGTGAATCACTGTGTTTTCAGCTGAGTCAGCCACCCAAACTAATAAGCCTTTTAAGACATTCTCATGAGCAGGTTTATAATACTTGAATACAGCTAATAGATGTGTAGCTTTTCAGTCAGATGAGCAAAACCATGGCAGATTTGCACAGCCGTTGCTTTGTGTTTTTGTTCCCACCATGCCAAATATTAAGACAACCTTGATCATCTGTTCCAGCTATGCTGAGTTACAGAACAGCATGGAAAGAACAGTATGGACTAATGAGACTTTGAAATCCTTTCATGCTTTTCTGGGCTTGTAAATACCCCAGCCAGCTATGACCTATCATGAATTAAATTAACCTGAAGTCTGTCAGATAAATCCTGTCCTGTTGTTTATCCCTGGAAGAGCACTCTGTCCTAGACACTGAAAGCTGTGAAATGGGCACTTATGAGCAGAGCCAAATTTCCTCTAATTTTGGGCTGCTTTGTCATAATGAAGTAGCAAGAGACAGAGCCCCAGATGAGAACTATTAGAGCTTCACAATGCAGATATTCACGTCTGATAAATTTTTTTTCAGTGCAAATACTACTGCTATTGTAGAGGTTATTTTAGACAGGTTTCAGGAAATTAACTTCCTTTCGTACACTGCAAAAGTGGTTTGCTTGCTTGAGTGATACAAGACAGGCATGTACTATTCATGGTATACTTTTTGTGTGAATTCATGAAGGATTTTAGGGCTATTATCTATCTGTGTTTGGACAGGCAACAGATTCACTATAAAATCCAAACAAAAATGACTTCTGAGCTGCTTGTCATCAGGGGCATCCTTACTGCTGAAGTTAGAAAAAATATATTTAATTTGTCTATATAACTTGAAGGTTAATATGAGGTAAACCTCACTGATGGTAAATAATTGTCCACGAGGAAACTGTCACAAACAGGTCATGGCTACCACAATTAGTCCTGGCCTAACAGCAAACTTACAACTTTGTGGGAGAAGAAAAAGCAACAAGCTAGGATTTATTCCATATTGCTACACAAGTGCTTTGTGCCTGAAAAATATCTGTGAAAAAATGATACTTTAGTGTGCATTAATTGGATGTGGCCAGCTGGGCCAGATGGTAAGGTGCTTGCCATGGACAGATACAATCTGATTTCAGGTTCTTACTCTGACTAATCTAGAGAAGGAATCTGAAACTTTTGGGCATACACTATTCAGAATAGAAAACTGCTCCTCAGCATTGTTTATATAATTAAATAACCATTGAGCTGGGAAGAAAAAAGGGGATTTTTAAAACTTGGTGGTTACCAAGTGCAATCAGACTGTAAGGGGAATAGACTTTCTCTGAGTTCAAATGAGTCTCCAGGGACAAAAATTGAACTGGAGTTTTCTGGGTTACAGCTCATGTCTTTACCATCAAAAAGCTAGTGCTTTTTCTTTTCAATGTGCTTCATCAAAGTCAAACTTTCTGACAAGGTATTTCTTAAATTAATTCCCTACTTGTTTGAAACTAAGTGACCTTAAGCACTCAAATATACTAAAGTATGTTTTGACCTAGTACTTGGGATTCTTCCAAAGATCATTGAATCATAGAATGGTTTGGTTTGGAATGAACCCTAAAAATCATATTTTTCCAGTCCCCTTGCCACAGGCAGGGACACCTTCAATTAGACCAGGTTGCTCAAAGCCCCATCCAACCTGGCCTTGAACAATTCCAAGGATGGGTCTTCCACCACGTATCTTGGCAACCTGTTCCAGTGCCTCTCTGCCCTCAGAGTAATGAATTTCTTCCTAATAACTCATCTAAACCTACTCTCAGTTTAAAGCCTTTCCTCCTTGTCCTACCACTACATGCCCTTGTAAAAGTCTATATTCCTCCAAGGCTACCTGTCACTCCTTCCCTTTTGTGTTTGAGTTTGTCCAGGATCTCCTTGCTGATTCACGCAGCCCTCTTGGTGTTTTTGCCTGACTTTCTCTTCACTGGAATGCATCACTGCTGAGCTTGGAGGAGGTGATCACTGAATATTAACCAGCTTTCTGGTGCCACTCTTCCCTCCAGGGCTTTATCCCATGGTACTCTAATAAGCAGGTCCCTGAAGATGCCAAGGTCTGCTCTCACAAAGTAGTGCATACTTCTGTAACTCCTCTCTTTTATTTCCCACACTACATGTGTCTGCATAGAGGCATTTATGTTGGGCTCCTGATGAAGCTGATTGGATGGCTGGAGCAGCTGGAATTCCTTTGTGCAGCTCTCTTCAGGTGTTCTGCTGACCTGTGATCCCTCTCCAGGCACTGGGCATCTTTTGCTGTCCCTTACATCAAACTGGTATCAGTGGGATGGCTTGAGGTTCCCCTGCCCAGTGTGTAGTAAATGTGTACTGGATGTGCACTATTTACCCCTGTATGATGAGGGCTTTATGATTTTGTGCCAAATCTATTGTATCTTTCAGGCACTGGGAAAGATTTTTGGGAATACGTGAGAATAAATATTCACTGTCAAATTAAAATAGGGTGGAGAGCTTGAGTACTAGACCGCTGATCCCCAGCTGCCTTGGATCCTTCCAAGTGGCTATTTCCTATGAAGATCATGTATAGATGGAGCAAGCACTTAGCTGGCCTGAGACATTCAATTGCACTTGCATCAATTTCTGGCTCTCCTTTAATTAGTACAACGAAGGTAACCCTTGAGCAATGATGGTTATGAGACCTGAAATCTTTGAACACAAGTATTGGTTAAGCTGGTGGACATTTATGAAACTCATTACAGAAAGAATATTTATTAAAGATTGGATCTAAGTTTCCTAAACCCTAAAGAAAAAGCCAGAAGATTCATCTTTTAATGTTCAGTCATCTCTTTTAGCATATGTTTTCATTACTTCTCAGTGCAGGCTGTGTTTATTACTAAATTCTTTTCAAAGGTCTCTTATGTGGTTTAGTTCAATAGCTCATTTTTCAGTCAGCCT
This sequence comes from Trochalopteron elliotii, assembly GCA_024734555.1. NCBI lineage: Eukaryota > Metazoa > Chordata > Aves > Passeriformes > Leiothrichidae > Trochalopteron > Trochalopteron elliotii. The sequence goes on from JANPWX010000013.1 coordinate 7,240,780, forward strand.
TTCTATTTTTCTTTTGGGGTGTTTCTCTAATTATAGAATCAGTCTTTGAATTTTTGAGTTCTTTGTGCGTCTGATGAGAACATTCCTCAAATCAACTTTAGATTTCTCTTGATCGTATTAAAAGACTTCATTAAAATCACTGGCCATTGTAAGACTGATTTAGCTCCAGCTTTTCAGCTATGTCTATTCAGAAGCAATTTCATATTACTGCATGGCATCTGTCATCTAGGTCTCAATTTGTCTCAACAAGAATAAAATATTTTCTTAAATTAAAGCCAAACCTGTTTGTCGCTATCAAGCCATATTGTTGTACAACCCCAAACAGACATTACTGAGATGAGGCTTCTTTTCCTCTGAAGTACCTTTGCTAGAAGAGAAGTAAACACTTTCACACTGGAGCTGGGTAATTTACTTTTCACCTCTACATGCCCATCACTGGGAGATTGAAGAGTTCAGACTATTAGTAATTGTTCTCTATGAAAGATTTAACAAAAGACAGAGATTAAAAGTAGAAAATTTTTTTTTCCTTGGCTCAAAAGCAAAGTGTAGTCAATTTTACTTGATCTTTCTCTAGCACACTTGTAAATGTTTTAATTTGAGTCAGATTATGATAAAGAGAAAATCACAGTCCTTATTTCATTCTTGTCTTTGGGAAAAAACCCAAGTTATTTGAAAATAATAAACATGCATCCTTCAAACATGTCCAAAAGATTTCCCTGAAGAATACACATCCAGGACCTGTTTTGTTCTTCTATGCTTTGCATTACTGCAGTAGTTCTTTACCTACTTTTTGCTGAATTTCCCTTTGTGAAAATGTGGAATCAAAATGGTTTTTCCTGTGGACCACCTAGCTTCCTCTTGTCTGGAATTTTATATGAGGCAATGGAGGTACACATGGAGATGTATTTCTATAATCTGACAAGTTCCATAAACAGGGAAGAATTAGAAGGTACATGACTTATTTGCTAATGCTGACTAAAATAACTCTAAAGCAGCTCTATTTTTCATCAGAAGTCAAACCAGACCCAATGATAATCAGAATGCAAGGGTGACTTAAACTTCCACCTCTGCCGAGCTGCATTAGCGGTGTTATGATGCACTTCTCGAGCTTTCTAAACCTTTTTTCTTGAAGTTTTTTCTTGGCATTTTTCTAAGATAAAACTTTTTTCTCCAAATTGCAAACAGTTTTTAAAACTTGTTAAACAGAGTTTATTTGAGCACTTTTTGTGCGTAATCTATTCAATGGCCCATAGAACATTTAAATACTAGATACTAGAAAACAGGCTGCTTTTCCTTATACTTTCCTAGGCTGGAATCCAGGAAAGCATGCATTTGCATTCATCTCAAAAATATGAACTATTTCCAAGACTGAGATGTGATTTTTTCCTCAGCTTTTGTTCACAGTCCCAGAAAACAATTTAAAACAGAAGAGCATTAGGATGACCTGTATTCTCTAATTTCATATGGTTTTTTTCATACAGGATTTCATTTTCAGGGAAATAAAAGAATATAATACAATACAGTAAGGAAGTATTTCAAATCACTGTATATCCACTAGGATACCAAGGCAGGCTCACTTATTCTGTATCCACACATTTTCAGTCTTAACAGAAGTGTGGTATAATTTTGAGAGAACAGAGCACTGTGACACGGGAGAGATTTTTGGTGTTTTGGGGCTCTGGGTTTTTTTGTGGCTAGAACAGAGTTCTTAGAAGACAATGCTGTAGGGACAAATCTCCTTAGGTTCAGTCATGCCTAAAATTCAGAGCAAATGCCCTAATTAGAACATTGTTCTGTAGAAGATGGATACCCCAGCTATGCTGCAAGCTGGTAGGGGCACTCTGCATGTATCTAGCCAGCTGAGTCCTTTGTGGTGTCTAGGGATAAGGATACCCTTTTTATTTTCCCTGGATCCCGAATGACTTTGATAAGAATGTGCTCAACACTCAGCTCAGATAAACTGACAGTATTTCCAAAGATGTACAGTATCAGTATTTCATATCCTTGAGGAAACTTTTGCCAATGGCTTTATCAAACTCAAGCACAAGATCAGAATTATTTTCTGGCACAGTGCTGTACTTAACGCTTCCAAGGTGCATAACAAACACTTGCCTTCTCTCTCTTGTAATATGGATATTTCTGCAGTTAAATAAAACGTGTCAGAAGTGAATTCAAGGACTAAATGCAATAAACTTCAGGGAAGGGTTGCAAGCCTATCTCTTGCATGTTCTCCTTGAAGATTGGTTAAGTATATTTTGGGGTGGAGCCATAAATAGGGATTTATCCTTTTAGTTTTGTCAATTCAGTACCTGAACCCTGAAATAACACTGTAGCCACAACCACCTTGTTGCCCTGAGGTTCTCATGGCTTGAAATTTATTTAATATGTTACAAGTTGTGTTGACAATTGATCACATACTTTGATACCTTTTTGGAGATGTTGACTTCTTATATCTCAACTAATATTTTTTTAAATGTAATGTCCAGGAAAAATATTATAGTATAGTAACATAGTATGTTTCCAGTTATTTTTCACAGAAAGCTAATATTTTGTTTAGTAATTAAACTTTGCATGGTTTGCATGAGTTTCTCTAAGCAGTACTTTATTGGAAAAAATTGTTTTCTTATTCAGTGATTTTATAACTTCAGTAAAAGTTAACCTATAAACTATCAAATTAATGTGTTTACTCTAAATGTAATATATATATTTACAGGTATTCTAGCAAAGATAATGACATGACATTCATCATTTTATATCTTTTAAATGATTATTTATTCTATAGTTGAAGGAAGGGACTATAGCATCCTTAGAATTCAAACGATAACAAATATCAACGTGTCTTATTTTTGCATGAAATGTTTACCAAATATTCATGGTAGCACTCAAATATGTGTCCAAAATGATCGACTTTAGATTTTTCACTGTGAAAAACTGACATGGTATCTGAGGAGCTGGAATCTGTGGAGTCTTCCATCAAGACTTGCAGATTAATTGAGAAAGAATAATTACATTTTTTCTTTAGCATGTGGAATTTAAGTATGTAAAAACCCTACAATAAAATCAGATCATGCATTTATTTGTCCTTTATTTATTAATAAACACTTCATAGTTTTCCATAACCTACACTTGAATGGATCAACAATACAGTTTTGGTTGTATGGCTTATTGTATGTGAGGACACAGACTTATGGTGGAAAGGTTTACATAAGATCCACAGAAGGACATAAATTAGGAATATTTTGTAATTTACTATGAGGGTTAGTTGGCAGATGGGGGTCTGTCCTGGGGTTCATATCTCCAGAACCCAATATTTCTGTTACCTGTCCCTAATGAAAGAGTATAATTTGGCTTTGAGATGACATGCCTTGCAGTTGTGGCTACTATGAAATACCTCCTATGGTAGGGTCATAATAGATATGTAGAAGAATTAAAATAAAGGCTCTGATTGCACTTAACTCTTCCCAAAAGCTAAATATAAGGACTTGAATGGATAGCAAACACACTGTCAAGGAAATTCCAGAGCAAAGACACGTTTTACATCTGGAAAGTTACAACTCCCATATTCTTTTATAACTCCAAATGGGACAATTCAGAATTAAGGGTAAAATGTGAAAATTATCTGCCAATATACGTCAGATTTTTCCTATGACAGGAATTGAAATCTGTCCCCTGACTCAAATGTTGCAAAAGGCACATAAAGCATGTAATTAATAAATCAGTGTAATTTCCTCACAAGTTTCTGATCTTTAAAGAAATTTAAAATTAAACCCTGCATAATAATTACAGTTAACTACAACTCTATAACAAATAAGCAGTTTTTAGGGTAAATAAACTCTAAATGGTCTAGACCAGTTTTCACCTGAAATTGCACTTGGTACTCATCCTGGTATTCAGAACATTGTGATTGATTTGGATTTTTATTTATCCCATAGAAATGTTGATAGGTAGACTCTTCTAGATAATTAAAACAGCCTTCAATATTACAATAGTTTCCTAACTAAAAGGTACCCTGACTTTACTAACAATGCTTGTTTCAATACAGAAAGTCTTGATATGTTCTGCTGATTTGATTCTTTGAAGTGACTTCAAGAAGTGATGACTGTGACATGTGAACAACATCCAATCACTAAGAAATTCACTCAATGTATTAATTACAAGACTAAAGAACATTTAAAATATTCATGAAAGGAGAGAGCAGTAAATAAGGACAACCTCTATTTCTGAAAACATTAACTCAGAATTTCATGCATATAAAGAAAATGTTAACTTAGAATTTCATGTGTATAGAGAACAAGCTGTGAACTATAAATGAAGACTGTGCTGAAAGGGTAATGCTTTCAGATAGGTACAATGGTACAAAAGAAGAGTCATTAATCACCCTAGTATATTTAGCATTTAAAGCCTTTATGGGTGATCTGGAAAGACACTAAATGTCATGCCATCAAAATAACGGATGATGAAAATTTGCCAACTTTGTTCAAAATAGCAAAGGAGTACGGAAGGATGTAAACAGAAAATACAAACAGTGAATAAAAGAAATCTGAGTTTGTTTTTCACATATTGAGTGTCTCCAAAGCTTTTGGCTGGATTTAACTTCTGAATGGCACCTTTCTTAGCTATGTTCTTATACAAATTAGAAGAAATTATGACATGCTCATTAAAGTGTGAAACCATAAGAGGACGTAATGGACATTATTTAAATTGTCTTTTTAAACACTGCATTTTCTCTCTAATGTTCAGTAAAATCTATAGGATGAGCATCTTGTTAGTTATTTTGCTTTAAACAGTCAAGTACCACTGATTCTATTACTATAGACTCTTTGAAGGTGGGCAAACACAAATAAAAGAAGGGAAAAATTGGTAGGAAGCAATTAAATGAAAATTTGTAAAATTGGCTTTTATCAGCAGGTAGGTAAATTTACTTAAGAGACTACAGAAAGCTGAAAGTTAACTAAGAATAATAAATATAAAGCAGTGTAATTTCTTCACAAGTTGCTGATCTTTAAGAATAATTTCAATTTCAATTTAAGCAGTGCATAATAATTATATTTAATTACTACTCTATAAAAAGATAAGCAATTTTTATGGTAAATAAACCAGTTATATGTTAAATGGTTGTGATTACTTTTCTAATATTCTTACCATGGAATTTTTGACATTTTTGCCTTAATATCTTATTCAGTGCATTGCATGTTTGATCATCTGTTTGAGCATCCCCAAATCAATACAGATCCCAAAAAGATGCCAAGACCCATCTACACAGAACTGATTAGAAGGGCAGGCCTTAGCTTACAGGTAATTGGGCATACATGCTAATTTTTTCATTTTATTTTACTTTCATTTAAGTCATCAATACAAGTAGAGGACTTTTTGTTACATTTACAGGGTATTTATTTTACACATTTTCTCCTATGTTTTAATATAAACCTGGATATTAAAACAATTTCACTGTAGACTCTATCAAAACAAATACTAAATCAGGAATTGGATCTGACAAGGAAATATAATCATATTAGACACAGATGAACATGGCTAATAACTGGAATCAGGTAGCATTTAATAGCATTTTATTTATGGGTTATGAGAGATTTGCACCCGATATTTCCACCAGTTGCCTTCCTCAGATGATCACCAAAAGAACATATGGAATAAGTGCCACTGAAAATCTGTACCCTGCCAAGAAAACTGGATTAATTAGGACCTCTTAAGGATCAGGTTTGTTTGAATTAGGTTTGTTTGGAGATGTTTTTTTGTATCAGGAGCTTTTTGGTTTTTATACTTACTGGTGAAGTTACAATGCAGTCACTGTAAGTCCACAAACTAAAGTTCCCTGTTGAAGTTTATGTGAAAAAAAGAGTAAGCTGTATTTACAGAGAAAACATATCTGTAAACAATAAAGCTTATGTCTCATTCATTTCCTCCCCTGCTTAAAGTGTAGTCCCCAAAGTCATCTGTTATTGCACAGGCTTGAAACATTCAGCTAAAGGAAGAAGGCTTTGCTTAGGAATCACAGAATCACAAGGTTGGAAGAGACCTTCAAGATCATGGAGTCCAACCCAGCCCTAACACCTTAACAAAACCATGGCATCAAGTGCCACATCCAGTCTTGTTTTTTAACACATCCAGGGATGGTGACTCCACCACCTCCCTGGGCCGAATGTGCAAATATGCATATGAAAATCATGGATTTCACAGAAGACACACTCTAATTGGTATAATGGTTTTCTTTTATTCTCAGTGATAAACTGCTGTTTGGTTTGGTTTGGTTTTTTTTCCCTTCAGATATATAGCCTAGGAGTGGGAAAAAGATTTCTATTGTGTTTTTCCCCCAAACATGTTCTTGCACTGAATGTATAGTATAAGCCTTGAGTAAGTTTTTAAATGTTACAAACCTGTGAAAACTTGATTTATAATGAATGGTGATATATTTTAAACTGTAGCAGCATGCCATCTTGGATGTTTTTAAACTTCTAAAGGCTAGAGCACCTTTCGAATTACTTTATTGCATTTTATTGCATTAAAATAAAAGAAGTTTCAAAGGTGTCTAATTTTAATTTGATTGTTGCCTAAATAAAGCAGATTCAAGATGTTGATTCTCCACAGGCCTATACCTTGCTTTATCATCTGTTATCATATGAAGCACATCAGGAATATACGATCTCAGACTATTCCTTTACAAAGTGTGTTAACATCAGAGTCCCAGAATCTGCTCAGCCAGAACAGATCTTTCATTTGCAGGATTTAATGGCACCTGGCACCTCAGTTGTCAGCCTGGGAGGTTGCTTGTTCTGCTCCTAGATTTGTCTTAAGTCTTGACTCAGCCAGCAACTCAACTGTTTGGTGATGGTGTAAGCTGTTGCCTTTCAGCTGTTTGATTCAGAAAATATTACTCCTTTCTGGTTTGCTGCAAAGGCAGAGGTTGGCTTGGCTCACCTGAGATTTAACAATGCAATTTAACTTTCCAGGGAAATGGGAGAGAAGCATTCATGCAGGCAACAATGGGTTGGCTGAGAAGTAGTGATTAACAGATGTGTTCCAACTGATATGGTGACAAATTACAAAAGGAACTCGGAACCCTCAAGTCTTGTCATGAAAGTAGCTTGTAATTCCTTCATTATCAGTGCATCCTGTGATGTTGATACTTTAATATTTTAGAGATGCTTTTAGAATAAGTGAGCTGGTAGAAATAAAAGTAGCATAACAGTCATGGTTTTAACAGCAGGGTGTGAAATGTTTTGACTTTAGCTTTTTGGAAAGACTAAATTGTACAAAGGGAGTATGTTCTCCTTTCTTCTCTGAAATGACTTGAAGGGAATAAGCGAGACAATTGTAAGTGACATAAACCTGGTCCTTTACATTAGTATTTTCTGTCTTCAGTTCCTTTACCTACCCTTTCCCTTTGGAAAATATTAAGTCGGAATTGTTGCTCATACCAGCAATGCAGCACTGCTGTAGCTTTTTTAGATTCCCAGGACTTGTTCAGATTTTTTCTGTGGTAAAGCTCTCTGCAGTTTTCCTCTTTTCTTTGTTTCTACTGTTGCATACCACATTAGTTTCTCTGCTGCTCAGAACAAGGATAAATCTCTGTATCAAAACTGAGTATCACAATTAGTTCCACTATAGTCCCTGTCAAGAGCTGAATCTAACTATTTTTACAGCATATGAGTGAGCACAGACATTGTAAAGATGTTAGTGGCACATGCTTACACCCTCAGAATGCCCAGAATAAAAAGAGGATTATCTGAAGAAAAAGAAAAAAACCAAAAAACCGAAAAGAAAAAGCTACAAAAAGATTTGCTTATGTTTTTGTTTAGATAATTGAGATCTGTGTTATAGCTTTATACAGCCCTTACACATGGCATTCCAGTCTGAGGAGCCAATGAAGATCCTCAAAGGCACTAAGCCTGTATACGTTGCGAAAGCCAAAGCAGAGCCTTTAGTACCAGAGTGTAGCCCTGGTTCGTGCCTGACATGTTTTGGTTTCTGAGATTCCTTTGCCAGGAAGTTTTCTGTAAACAAGAGACATGTTTTCGTAACTGTAAACTTGGTTTACATTTTTTCCCTAGGAGGTATTCTTCTTGATGTCCCTCTGGTCTGAGCAATGTAATTGAAGAAGTTTGTCGTCTTGTCACCAATCAAATTGGTCTGTGTAGAATAGTATAAAAAGGGAGACACATCCCAAGAGAAAAGGAGTAATTTTCAGCCTTCTGAAGTCAGAGTCTTTGTGTCATTGTGGTGCACAACAGCTTCACCAGAGAATATTCTTTTCACAACCAAGCTATCTTGGAAAGGGGAAAGCTAGAACTTCCTCTTAATTACAGCTTTACATTAGAGGGGATAAATTGAATTTTGGTCAGTAACTGAAAATTGAGTCAATACAACCAAAAGTTTCTGGGCCTCCTTGTCCCTATACTTCCTTACAAGTGAGACACATATTGTGATTATCTGAAAACTTCTCTAAACATCTCAGAATATAAGTTCAGTTTACTAAACAAAAGTTCCCATTTCCATTTCACACACTGGCACCCAGGCTGTGCACATGGCATGGTGCACAGAACACAGGGTGCTTATGAGACCTGTGTCCTGCTGAGTACCTTCTGAAGGCTATGTGAGAATAGAGAACTATGAAGGATAGTGTGCAATATAGAGGAGGTAGCATGTTTGCCATCTTATCCTTTTCATATTCTGACACTGGAGAACACTTCTAAGTAAAAGACAGAAAAAAAAATAAAGTGCATCTACAATTTGTCATTCATTGATTGAAGGAGGTGAAAAAAAAGAGATCAAAGCTATCCAGTCTATCTCCTATTAATATCATCATGTGCCCAGGAATATAATTTAGCTTAAGGAGAACAGTATGTGTCGCAAGAGGCATGAAGAAGGGGAATGTTGCAGACACAGCAATGCATTGCGTGGAAATGTGAGGAAGAAATGAGAGATGGCTGGAAGAGAGATGGGCAGTTGGAGGTAAGTAGACCTTCAAGAGTGATGTTTATTGACAACATGACCTGTAATCTGAACACAAATGGTTTTATTTACTTTAAAAAACTTGCTCTTGGATTAAAAGACCTTCTTCCATGAGTTTCAGTAGTAGAAGCATTTTTAATACACCAGCTTTCCCCCTTCCCTGTCTGTGTAGTTATCTTGATAAGTCCTCCATCATAAATAGTTAGATTCATTGCCTTCTTTTAGCCTTCCATTTGCCAGTAGGGATTTTTAGCTACAGGTATATTAATAACTGTCTGACAGAGAGACTTCATTAAGGTATTAGCTTAAAGAGGCATAAAAAGTAGCTTTCCATATAAAGTTATATAAAGAAGTCTTCATTGTTTATTTTGTATTGATTTACTAAACGAATAGGATTATTTAAAATGTTTATTAGACATAAAACTTTAAATCTCTGGGCCTTCAGGCTATTTTTTCAGGAGCTTGTAAATGCTGCAGAGAAACGTTTCAGTTTATTACAGAGGGAGCTTTTTCTTGATGTCAAGTCAGCACTGAAATTGAAGAATGACAGTCATCGATGTATCTGGTCGTATTCCTGTGTGGAGAGGTATTCTAGGGTTGGTTATGTAAAAATGTGGTATAATGAAGCTTTTTTTCCTTTTAATCAATATTACAGAGCCTTTCTATACAAAAGTGTTAAAATACATTCATTATACTTCACAGTATTTTGTAAATAACAATCTATGAAATATTGTTACACCGTAATCATAGCACACACACCATCCCCCAAATCACTGTTTTCCGAAAGCTGCAGAACAGTGAAGTATCAACACTGGGATACAAACAAAAAAGTCGACTGTTCATTTCTGTTATCTGTTTGTAAGATCAACAGGAAGGAAGTTTGAGGGAAGTATATGGTGCTTATCCTACTGGTACAAGATTTTATATATGGTATTTCTCCTTTGAAAATTTTTTTGGATGCCATTGCTACCCATGTTTTCCAGAAGAAAGAATGTAGATCGAAGGCTTAGTTAAATAGGCAGTACATTTTGTAGGGTCTCAGGAAACAAAACCAAACACATATATAAAAAATTTTGGGTATTCCCTTGCAAGACGTGCAGCTGATTGATATATGTGTTTATTTTTGTCTTACATCTTTTACTCCTAAGATAATTTGAGTGCCATTTTATCCATAGCAGTATCAAGGAGCATTAGCATGAGGACAAAGACAGTAGTCTCTTGTGCATGGCTAAGTACGTGCTGTTCCTTTGCTGTACAAGAAGCATGGCATGATTGTGAGTCATGAATGCAGACCAAAGCCACGTGCTGCATAATGCTCGCTTCTTGTTTTCTGCAGATCTCTGGTTAGGAAGCAACTCAGATTGGTCCTGTCCTCCAGTTCAACAAATATTTGTTTTAGATACATAACAGAAAATATAGACTCAGATTGAAAACGTTAATGTGAAGCCACTACTTAATTAATTGTGTAATTGTCAATAAGCGATTGGTAACTGTCTCTGCTGCTAATGGTGCTTTTAATATTCATCTTGCACATAAAGCAATAGTGGATTGGGTACAACAGAATGTTTTTAATGGTTTCGTTATCTGCAGCGAACAGCATTTTTTGCATAGAAATTCAGACTCCTCTATAAAGAGAATGTAAACTAGTTAGGACATTATTAACTCCCACAGTACTGCAAAAGGAATAAAAGGGGAAAAATAATCAAGGTTATAAAAAGTGTGTCAATTAGAAAATTATTCAAGAACTGAGAATCAAGGTTTGGGCAAACTTGAACCTAAATAAAATGTTAAGTGGCTTCTAATTTTCTGACAATAAATAAAATAAATTAATATCATTCTTAATTAATAGAAATGTAAATAATCTCATGAAGTAAAAAACATTATCATGTCCTTCATGTATTGCACACATGAATGCCAAGTCAATTTAATGTGTGGTTGTAAGAAGGAAAATTTTTATATAAAATAACCGAGATGCATTATTTCCATGGGTTGAGTCTTTCTATCCATGGTGTGGATTATACTTTTCTCACTACTGTATAATCATCGGTCTTGTGAAATGGAAGGAAGGAGATGATTTCGTTCTCCAGTCATTGCTATCACTCTCTGTGTGACTCAGAGCCTCCACAACCTATAATATAGAAAACAGTGTTTTGTCTCGTGTTCTTGAGAGAGAAATTATAAAACAAGTATATGAAAAACTATATAAAGCTGTATGACTGCAAATATTGAAAGCAATCCACAGTAAATGCTAAGCTTGAAAAGCATATTCAGAGTGAAAGTGGATAAGAAGTATTGAGAAAATGGGGTCTCTTTCCTGAAATAATAGCTAGGAAACTCATAAACTATGCAGAAACTCTGATACATTTGTTTTGGTGCTCATATCCTTGCCTGTCATTATGATACTCTTTTTCATTTCAAGTCAATTAATGCAAACTACTGCATTAATTGTCTTTACATCTTTTATAAACAGTTCAGAGATCCCATCCTAAGATGTATAGTGAAGAACAGCTGAATTAATTTATGATTTTTTTCAGTAGAGGGTGTTTAAATGACCAGATAAAACCAGATGAATATTATTTTGTTGATGAAATTAGTTGGAGTTTCTCCTTAAGAGTCTGTTCAGCCTCAGCAGACGTTCTTGTAAGCTACATGGGAAAATTCAGTACAAACTTATAGACATTGCAAGTACCATTAAAATTAATGGAGAATTGCCATATCACGCCTGCTGATGATTTTTTCTATAAACATATTAAAAAATCTTTGTTTGATCCCTTATAATTTGTTTTTAGTCTCTCAGATTGTTCTATGCAATCTTTTCACTCTTTTCTGTTTCATAGATATATCAGTCCATACTACTTTGTCATCCTCAAAGCAGAGCTGTCTTTTGTCTGAAGTAAAGTATTAAATCCATAATAAAACATGCATATGAAGATAAAAGTCACCAATATGTATATAGAAAAGAGCTACTTATACACTTTGTCCATATTTTAGCCTTTTCACATCCTTTTTCTTTTCCTGATCCTAATAGTTCTCACTATTCTTTAACAAAATCTAGAAAAACCACTTTTTTTCTAAAGTAGTCATGGAGTACAATAAGAGTACTTAGATATCTGCAGAATGACATACATGCAGTTTCTCCAGTGGCATATGGATCACATGTCCTAGTCTGGGCTGTCTCAGTGCATTGATGCTGCACTAGTTCTTCAAAATTCTCAAAGATCTGTAGACACCACTGCTTTTTTTAATCCTTCACGTTTTATTTAATAGCTATTTGGCTGTTTGAATTTTTTTGCGTTGGCTTGTTGGTTTGTTTCTTTTTCCTCAAGTGAATTAGCTGATTTTACTAAAGATTGAATTATCTTATCCTCTACAGATTGATGAGGTCTCTACTTAGTTTATTGAAATAAATTTCCTATTTATTTTCATTGGAATTTCTTAAAGTAAAGGCTGCACAGGATCTTAATAATTATTACAGTGAGACAGAACTCTTCTATTATATATTCTAGGAATTGATTGTTAGCAGATATTTGGGTGTTTATCTGCTTACTAAAGCTGTGGAAACTTGATGCCAAAATGTTTCTGCAGATTTTGACCTGCACTCTGTTGCATTATATCTCTGTGTTCTGAGTACTTTCAAAGTTGAATAATCTAATTGCTTTTGTTGCTGTATTGGAGTTTCTCTTTTACACCTGCAATCTGTAATCCCAGTCATTGGCAATGATATCGTAGAAAATCACATGTCATTTTGCTGCTAAATACTTTCTTTAAACCAGGGCTTGGTCTAATATTTTATAATTTTAACAGCTTTTGAAAGTTTGCAGGCAGCTTCATGTAACCGTGTTCTTTCTTACAAGAACAGAAATTATATATTCATGTGCTGACTGGTTAGTGTCCTAAAGCAAAGAACAACAGCAATGGCAAAAAAGATTTTCTAAAGAACTGCAAAACTTTCCAAGGAACTACCGGATGAGCTGCTGTCATTAGAATATTCATTAACTATCCCTGCTTTGCCACTCTAAAGTGAGAAGCTTTAAGTAAGTTGTCATAGATTCCCCATATAATCAATGAAGAGATGTGTAGACAGTGAGAGGATGTCAGAGGAGAACAGTCAGAGATCTATGAGAGACCTCTCATAGAGAGCTCATTTTTGACTTCATCAAAGGCCTAATAAATTCAATGGCAACTAGTGAAGCAGCTGAACATATAATTATAGCTGGGATGCTACCCACAGGCTCTTTAATCAGTCTGTCCTTTATCTCAAACTTTTTGAGAATCCAGTTGTTAAATATTCTTTCTCTGAAAAAGGACTATGTACATGAATATATGCAAAATTTCTTGTTTATTGGAACTGTCTGTATCTACCAGTTTCATAATGAAGGACATGTCTGGACAGTGTTGCTTTTTTTTGTTTAACTGCTTTTCTTTTGTTTTTTTTTGCTGGCATCATCTATATTTACCAGTGTCCTATCAAAGAATGAGATTCAAGGTGTCTTTCAAAAAACAGACAGAAAAGATGAGACACATTTAAAAACAAATATTTTCCTATATACACTTTATAATAGAATGTGTGTCCCAAGTTAATGTCGTATCACTGTCATAGGGCATAGGGATTATTTGGTGTGGGATCTATCGAAATAGTGTTTCTAATCAGGTGGTTTTTATTTTATGTTACACAGGAGAACAACGTGCTATAAACACTGGAAATTCAAAAGATCTTTGGATTTCAAGGCTTAGGAAGAAAACTAATATTATGAGCTAAATCAATTTGTTTAATCACAGGAAGATATTTAAAACTGATAATCTACTTTATAATCTAAATACTATTAAAAAGGCTTTATTGAAACATTCCATTCCTTTAAAAAGAAAGACAAAAATGAACAAATAGAGAAAACAAGTCTACATTCATGCCCATCAGTTCAACAGATACTGGACACCTTTAAGTATTGCAATATCTGTATTGCTAAATTATTTCCATGTGGAAATGAAAATCATCCATTTCTTCCTTTCCCCATGCTCCTGTTTGTTACTTTCTCTACTGACTTAAGAGAAGGAAAATTTTTAATGCATAAGATGTGTTCTTATGCTCAATCCTCTGCCTCACATGAGTTTATAGAATGAGAAGTGGGCAAGGGCCCCCACACGCCACCACCACCCATGGGATAATGTACTCCTGCAAATTCAGGTTCCTGGGGGTTCCTGTACTTGTTTATACAAAGAAAGGGGATGACAGAGGAAAGGCAAGCAAAGGATGGATCGTTGTGGTGTTAGGTGTTAGCATCTAGTTATGTCATTCATTTTTCCCAGTGCAAGCAGGGTGCAACAACTTCATGACTCATTATCACTATGTTTCCTATGTTCATAAGGAACATTTTACTGACCTTTGTGGAAACCTTGATTTCCTCTAAAGTGAGAACTAGGGTTTGCTGAAGCTTTTTGCGGTAAAAATACCCAGTGGGAAAATGGGAAATAAAAATTCTCTTGCAACTATATATCTGAATGGTATTTTGATCTCAAAAAAATCAAAGCAAACAAACACAGTTTGAGTTTTCAAATCAAGAGTTCTGAATTCTGAGGAATTTACAATGGAAACAGTCATTTCAGTAAGTCCTAGCTCTCTTTGATCATAACTGCCAAAACTTTATGTTTCAACATTCCTAGTTATAAATTGGTGGAATACTCCAGCATCGAAAATAATTGATATGACGGCTTGTTGTGCTTAAAGCTCAAAATTATTTCAAATCTTCAGGTAATAGACAATCTAGCTTTTTCAAATAATTTTGAAAAGCTATATTCACTTTTCAACAACTCAGTTTCTGTAAATGCTGAAGTTATGCATATATGCATCCAAAAGCTGCTACTAACATCCAACAAAAGAGGAGGCTGAGGGGAGCCCTCATTGCAGTTACAGCTTCCTCATGAGGGGAAGCAAAGGGGCAGGCGCTGATCTCTTCACTCTTGTGACCAGTGGGAAACTCACCAATATATATAGATAAGAGCTGATGATACACCTTGTCTGTATTTTAGCCTTTTCACATCCTTTTTCTTTTCCTAATCCTAGTAATTCTTACTATTCTTTTGTCAAAATCTAGAAAAGACTCTGACAGGACCTGAGGGAATGGTCTGAAGCTGTGTCAGGGGAGGCTTAGGTTGGATATCCGGAAAAGGTTCTTCACTCAGAGGGCATTTGGGCTCTGGAACAGCCTTCCCAGGGAAGTGGTCACAGCACTAGCCTGACAAAGTTCAAGAAGTATTTGGATAATGCTCTCAGGCACATGATATGACTCTTGGGGATGGTGCTGTGCAGTATCAGGAGCTGGACTTCGAGAATACTTCTGGGTCCCTTCCAACTCAGCATATTCTGTGATTCTGTAATTCTGTAAAAAGTGTGGCATATGATATCTTCATCTACTTTATTCATAAATGAAAACATTGTTGATGGAGATGGGAAAAAGAGTTGCAAGGTTTCAGTGTCATGGAGGCTGGAGTTATGACCCAAGGGGTCAGACATGTGCTGCTCTTTAAGTGGGACAAACATATCTAGTAGTGTTGGAGACATCCCAATAGAAAATTTAGAGAGAAATAACCTTGGCCTTGAGAAAAAAAAAAAAATTCATTGAAAATACCAGTTATAACAAAAATCAGTTTGTCAAAAATTCTTTTGTAAACAGACAACCATCATTGTGGTTATATGAGCGACTTATGATGCTTTAAAAATAGGAAACAAAGATCTCTAGGTGGCATCTGTCTTTAAAATCCTCCACCTCTGAGTAGATGAAAAATGCAAGTGATAAGCTGGAAACTGAACATTTCTTGCTACCACAAAATCCATACATTTATCATGCTACTTGAACTTATTCTGATTGTAGAGAATAGAATAAACACTGTAACTCAAATAATATGTTTTAACTCTGTTATATATACTTTGAGAATAGCTAAACTATATGTATGGTCAACAGAAGTTCTGAAACACTGGGGTAAACATTCAAAGCAAAAAGGACGAAGGAAATTCATGGGAAAAAATTTTGGAGAGATATTTTTTCTGTTTTATTTTGTCTATTCCTATAATTGCAAAATAAGAGGCCCTTTTAACTTCTGTACACAGGCACACATATGCATGAGGGATGGTGTAATTGCACTGTGTTAATTAAAATATGTCTTATAATAATGGCTTTTGCAATTTTTTCAAAGGGGCAAGCCTGTTTGGGTCAACTTTAGCCTGATTTTTGTTGATTGGGAAGAAATATGTAATGCCATTTCACATTCTAAAAAAAGAAAGAACAGATGAGCTGTAGCTCAGTCACCACATTTTTTCAACCACTGAGAACTCAAAAAACCACAGTAATGAAAATTATTATAGGAAAATGTCTGAGGATTCAGATACCAAAGAAAGCCTAAGACCAAGTGCTATAAAATCTGGAGGTGGCTGCCCAGCTGGTGGGTACAACAGGGTACCTACACTAGAGAGTGAATTACTTCATTAAGCCCAGAGGCAGGAATGGGTTCTTGGAGCAGTACATTCAACAGTGTAGAGGCAGCCAGTGTTGGTTCAATCATGTTGGTTGCTCTGGAACAAAGAGGTTTTTCTGTTCTGGGAATGAGCACACACTTCAGTTTGGCATATGCGATGTCCCAATACCAAACATCAGCTCCAGACAGAAGTTTCTGGAAGAAATTGCAGTAACCTGAGGAAGACAGATCCTGTCCCCTTTTTGCAATAAGACAGGTCTTTATTTCAGTATTAATTATTTAAAAGTTGAGACTTCTCTTGGTTTGTATCTCCTGTGAATATATATTGTCTCATTTGCACATTTTATAAAAGACAGATATTACATTCAACTATTATGTACAATATGCAAAAATTTGCTGCAATCATAAAATATTATCATGAATACTTGGAAAGTATCAGTGATTATTTTTTCTAGAATGATATTTTGACCAATGGAAAAAATAATACTGTCATTTTTACAGGTATTTTCCTTCTAATTATTTGTCTTTTTAAAAGAGCTCATGAACATGATGAGATACTCCAGGAAATGAATTATGATTATGAACTAATAATGAAATGTCTGTGAGGTTGCCAGCATTTTGTCCTCTTCTTTCTATCTAATGATCACCAGAATACGTCACTAGAATACCACAGTGCACACCCTGTTGTGCCATTCTGTTTGAACATTATGGGTCACAAAAATATACAACAAAAGCGAAACACCCCCTGCCCCTGCGGAAAACTAAAACACAATAAACTGTCACACCACCCCCTATGAACCTCAGGAAATGCAGATTTCCAAAATATTTAAAACACCCAACAAAAATAATTATTCGTATTATTTAGAATAATGACCACCCTTGTGATTCAAAAAATGAAAGTAACTGGCAAATACTCCTTCTGTCAATTGCAAGATCTCTAGTGACCTGCCTCAGAGAAGTGCTAGCAGAATGTAGGACTTTAGAAAATTACTTTATTTCATCAATATCCTGTGGAACATAGCAGGAAAAAAATCTTTATTCTTTAAGACAGTTTGTGCCACAGCAAAATCATAAACCTCTACCTTCCCTCATTTTCCACCCCAATAATACTTTTCCCACTTATTCTATAATCCAATATCTAATAACAATCCAAGTATCCAATGAACTAATATTTTCCTAGACTCTCCATTAAGTCTGTAGCACTGCATGGGGTTGCTGTGATCCCAAGTGCAGGACCCATCACCAGATCTTGTCCAAATGGCCCCCGACCTTTCTATGCAGCCCATTCAGATCCCTCTGCAGAGCCTTCCTCCCTTCCAGCAGATCAACACTCCAGCCCAACTTTGTATTGTCAGTGAACTTACTGATGGTCCTCTCAATCCTCTCATGCAGACCACTGATAAAGGTATCAAACAGAAATGGCCCCAGTGCTGAAGCCTACGCCTGTGACTGGCTGGATCTAGTTTCATTCATCACCACTCTTTGGGCCCACCCATCAGTGAACAGTGCACCTATCCAAGCCATGAGCAGCCAGTTACTCCAGGAGAATGCTGTGGGAAAGAGTGTCAAAGGCTTTACTAAAATGAGGGTAGACAACATCCACAGACTTTCCTTCATCCACTAACTGGGTCATATGTACCTACTATGAGAGAGTGTGAGTAGTCCTTTAAAGGTGTTTATTCCTCTTTGCTGCCTAGGAAGGGAGTTAGAAAATATATGACTGAATCTTATTCCAGAATAATTCAAGATATAGAGTGATACTTCTGCCCATATGTCTGAAGATGAAAGTGAGTTTAATCTTTTTCACTAAATAATTATGTTTTATTAACACATAGAAGTAAATTACTATTTTTATTGGTTTTGTAGCACTAGGAAAATCAATGGCATATGTGACAGAAAAATAGATAATGTATGCTTCCTATAAATAGCTCTATATATGTGTTGACAGTATTAGCAATTTGTGATAGCCAAAAATTATCTGCTCCCTTTTCAGTACTAATGGACTGGAAGTTTTTGATTCAGAACTATTCCATGACCTGTGAGCAAGCATATTAAAAAACTGCATATACCCATATACACACCTATACATGTGCACACAGACGTGGTTTTCTTAAAGAACCACAAGTTGGAAAGACTAATTCTTAGTCTGTTGTGTAAACAGACTGGTGAAAGTAAATGCTTCCAGGTAGAAAAAGTTACTTCTAGATGATTATGTAGGGAATTTTCTAATGAATTACGGAAGGAAGACAATATGAAGTGCAAATATAACAAGGAAACTGTTCTTCCATATAGATCATGTAGAAGTACTGGATAGTATTGCAAAGTTGTAATATTTTGACCTCTAGGACCCCAGAGGATGCGCTGGAGGTATGGTGATTTCAGGAAATTGTATAATTGGAATTGTGTAGAAAATTTCAAAGAGCAGCAGGCCCTGGCTTTTCTGATAGCTAACAAGATTAGTCAAAGCACCTATCAAGATAGAGAATCTCTTTTAGCTGCTTGAAAGACAGGCTTCACTGAGAAAAAAACATCAAAGGAGGAAAGCAAAAATAAGTTTCTTAACTGGAATGTATTGATGCATAATAATCTGCAGTAGAAAAAATAAATCTGGTTTCAGTTTTAACATCAGCTCATAATGCAGTTTGGGGTCTAATGCTATTTTGACATAATAAAGTAAAAAGTTCAAATGGATATTCTTTGGAAATAAGGACAACAGTTGCAGTGGAATTGACACCCAAATGAGGTTTTGCATATCGAAATCTCTGAAGTGAGTATGAGTAGAAAATATACAGGAGTTTTTTTAACAAGTAAGGACTATCACTGTAGAAAACAGCAAATAGGAGTAGGCACTAATATGTCATTAATTTTAATTAAAAATAAACTTGTAAGAAATCAAGATTATATGAATAGATTTGTATATATGAGTGTGTGTATGTATGAGAATTTGACTTTACTTAAATTATAAACCAATTACAAATTCTTTTCTTATAGATTGAAAAAAAAAATTAAAAAACCCTCATTGTGCACTAAGATGAATATATAAAATTTATTTCATAAAAGTAAAATCCAGAAGAGCCTTATCATCTTCATGATACAGCGAAGTGTGACCAGATATGCAGGTGATAATGATCTCTAGGAGAATCATTCCTTCCACATTAACAACAGAATTAAGTCCCATCCATTTCCCCATTCTCCTCAGCAGCCCCAGAAATTAATTGTGGAAATATACATTTTCTTCTGCTTTTATAATTATCTACAGTGGCTATATAATTACTGCAAAATGAATTGGTATCTGTTATTTTCTTGAAAGCAGTATTGAACTTCTCCAAGTTAGTGTTTCTAGGTATGCTATTAAACTGGGACACCAGCATGATCAGATAGTCTCTCCTTTAGAGTCACAATGAGTGTATTTCATAGTTTTTAAGGGACATTGCTAAGTTACCTGTTACCTACAAATCTCAACCTGAACATATTGATATGTGAAAAATAGTTACTTCTTGGTAGTTAGTATCTTGTTCAAGTCATCTTGAACAGGGAATTCTGTGATTTTGTTGAAATGAAGCTGAAAAACAGTAATCCAAGTGGACACAAAGTTTTCCCTGTATTTTCTTAGGACAGGTAATGTAAGGCAGACTTATGAAATCTGTATGTGGGACGTGTCACATACAAAACATGAAGATTTGAGACATTCTACATATTCAAAGGTTTGTTACTAAAGTCATTAACCTTGGAGAAGTGTGACTAAGGAAACAAAAGTTACTAGAGGACTGCAGTGGATTTAGGAATTTTTCTGTCACTTAGTGTTGGGACTGGATGACTGTCTTTGATTGTTGAGTATAATATGACCTGGGCCTGTGGATGAGACAGCTTTTTTGTGTTCACTTGCCTTTTCTTATTATGCTTCTATCTGGAAAGGCTTTGTTAAAATTTAGGGAACACATTTTTATTTGGGATACTCAGTGCTCAATAGGTAGGGAGCATTCTACTCTTACACATAGTAATCAGTAAATGTCAATAAGGGTATGAGAGAATGAACAAACGAAGACTCCTTATGCTATGCAATATTACCTCCTAGTACAGAAGCTCTGATTTTCGCACTGAATTTTGTTTGAGTTTCACCTATATGAAAGTGGAATTCTGAATTTTAATTAATTTAGCAGCAAAGTTTTATTTTGAGACTAAAATTTTGTCTTTCGCATAAAGATATTTTTCAAATAATAAGGGACTTCTGTTGGCTTTAAACCGGATTATTTTGTATACGTATTAAAGTGCTGATGAAAAATTATAAACCTCTTCCTAAAATATTTGACTGCTATAGTTTTACCTTCAGTAATTCAGAAAACATTTTTTCCTTAGAAATATTGAACAAAATACTTTAAAATAAATGAGTAAGAATGAAAATAGTGCCATCTGCTTGCTCAGCTTGAAACACATTACTGCTTAGCCTACCCAGTAGTGTTCTTATGATTTTACAGTGGTTAATTTATTTTGTATTTGCAATAAATTTGAGGAGAAGTTTCTATAGTGTCCCCTAAATGAGTTAAAATTACTGAAGGCAAATGCAGAAAGAAAGATGGAAATAGATTTACTGAAGCAAAAAATGCAGAACTCTGGCTACACTTTGTGCCAAACTTCAAATAGTTCCTTATTGGTACTTTTATTTCACATTTATAGAATATCTTATATTGTTAATTAAAGATTATTCTTTACAACCTGTTTTAACTCTACACATATGAAGGAACAACTAACAAGGCCACCATACCAATGATTTTGGATTTTTTTCTTTTTTTTAAATGCTAAACTTGTGCTTCAAGATAATGCATTGTTGGATTCCATCTATTAAGGTTGGACATCTGCAGGCTGTAATCTCTGGATATGGTGGGCATTGTTCTTCAAGTGATCACAGAGCCCTGAATACATTATTTTGGCTTCTTTTGAATGAGAGACCAGCTGCAGAATTCTTCTGTCATTGCACCTCACCATTATACTGCAACAGAAGATCAAATCAAGATAAAATGCCTCATTGTGGTAGCTAGAAAACAGACATGAAATAAAAAGTGTACCCAGAAGTACTCATAGCCTGGCTTTGACAAGAGTGAACAAGTAGATGAGCCACATGGAGAGAGTTTGAGGCAAGGAGAGACAAAGCTGAAGTGAAACAGGAAAGTCATTTAAGTAGCTTTCTAGCAATTTTCAACAGAGATGCTTTATAGAGAATATGAGAGTATATAAAAGGAATTGGTGGGTGGTCAAATAATTTTCAGTGTGAAAAGCTGTGAAAACTAAGCAACCGTTTTACAGAAATTGTACTCCTAAAAATAAGCATGGTCTGGAGACTAAAAGGAAGGAAACGTGCCTCTGAAATTACAGCTTACAAATAACAAAAACAGACAAACAAAAACAAACAAAAAAGCAACCACAAAACCAACCTTAAATGTCTTAATATTTCAGCATGTTCAAGGAAGGTTTACGACTAAAAGTGTAGAGAAATCGTCTAAGGAATTTTTTATATTTGAGACTGATGACTGTAAAGGAAGCTGAAGGGAATCTCCAGGGCATGTGTCTGTGAAAGGTAACCTGAATGTGACCCTATAATCCCAGTTTTGTACAGACATGAGTTACAGGCCCCTCCACTGTGGCCAGTGCACTGAAGTGGATCTGATTGTGTGTTTTCCTCTAAGAATGCATCCTCTGGAAAAAAGGAACTCCTGAACTGAAATGTTCAGTTTTGTTAGGACACAGTTTAGGACAGTGATCTTTTACATGAGGAATTTTGCTAGGCAGACAGGACAAAACTAAAAGACACTGAACACGAAGCCCACCATGTGTTTGTTCTCTGTGCCCTTTTCTTTGGTCTTGCTCATATCAGCAGCTTTCAGAGCTTCCTGGCTGCCATAAACTGTCATTTGTTTGACAGCTGTTCTGTGACATTAATGCTAATACCGTAATACTGATCATATCTGTGGAGCACATCAAGGACTCATTTTTTATTTGTGTTTCATTGTCATTTTACAAAAGAACACATTTGTTTAGAGGTTTGTTGGGTTTTTTTGTTTTTTTTTTCTGTTTTCTGGTTTTTCTTTTTTTGTTTGTTTGTTTTCAAGGATTCTTTAAACCAGTTGAAATATGCAATATAGCTGTATGATTAGATATGCTTTTTGCAAATGGATGAATAGGGAAAACATGCTTCTCATCACATATTGAGAGTCTGATAATGATGGAAATTATTAAATTACCACTAGTTATTTAAACTCCCAGTTGCTCAAAGAGAGATTCTTGCTCTCAGAAACTAAAAAACTCTAGAGGTCAGAAATACTTTTTGATATCTTGTGCTGCTTTTATGATGGAAAACATAAATCCAACTTAGTCAGATAATTGAGAAAGGTTTATGGTGTTTTACTACAAAAATTCAAAACAGTTGAGTAATTTCACTCTCACATTGAGGAGTTAGAGTTATTAAAATTCATTTCTGACTCTCAAATCAATTTGCTGGGAAAAGTTTGGGAATAAGAGAAAAGGTGGAAGTTTCAAAAGTGGGTTGAAGTCCTGAAGAGTTTCTGTCTTGACTGGCTAAACTCAAAGGCATTACTCCTTAATATTTGTCTCTTTTCTTTTTTCCTAACTTCCCCCACCCCAATCTGTGAAACCTTATACAAAGTGCTTCCACATTTGACTACAGATCCTCATCAACTGGATGGCTTTAACAGTTTTCTAGAGAGGATGGAAGATATTTTATGAGCTGAAATGGACATTTTTCTGAAATTTAATTTGCTAGCACTACATATTACATTTTTGGCTGAAAAGTTAACAGAAAAATGTTATGATTATTTTTAGGAATTACTCCACTATTACTATCAAATCAGAGTTGAAAAATCCATCAGAATGCACCCCAGGTTTATTTGCATATGAATGAAAGCAATGTTAAACTTGTTTTGAAAATTAGATTACTACATTCGTTCTGTGTATTCATTTCTATACACATACTGAAACAACAATTTCTAAACTTTGTTAATTTTTTTGGTAACAGAAATATTATTTCTATTTCTGCATTATTATGACTATTTTCCAACAGAATTCAGAAGAAAATTTTTCCATGTAATGCATTACCTCATCCTATTTCAATGTTTTTATCAATGTAATTGATAGACATTTTAGGATGAGGCCATGTCGTGTTTCAGGATTTTGATGTCACATCATTTCACTTGAGAGCTGAATCTTAAAAAACATTATGTCCTTAATGTATTGTAGTCTGTTTTACTAATACTGGTTTTAAAAGACTTTGTTAACCTACTGAGATGAAAACAACAAGACTTATTGTAATGTTTGTAAGTCTTTAATTTTTGTGACTTTAAAGGGACATACTAATCTTCTGATAAGAGCTGCATTAAAATGAAGATTATCCCATTGGTTTTCTGCCCTCAAGGAACAAGCAGCTTGAATTTTACTATAATACAACATACATTAACTTTCTGCTCAACAATCAAATAGTGAACATTTGTGTTTTGCAAGCACAGCTATATTTCCAAACTTTTCCTATAGCTTTCCTGTAAAACACTCATCATAAACTCTGACCTATAAAAGTTATTACTTTTCTTCATAGTCTTCCAATGTTTTTTTCAGATTATTACATTTTCCTATACTACTTGTAAAGTGAAAGAAAAAAATTCTTATAAATATGCTTAGAAAAAGTATGTCAAAAATTAATCCCACTTTGTATGCACATGAAAAAATGCAAGAATTTTCTCTCAGGGATAATGCATAAAATTTACATACATACCTACATTTATGCTCAAATATATCTCATTAGGATAATATTTTTTTCAGAAAATCAAAGGTTTAAATTCAAGTTATGTCCAGCTGTGACTGAAAACAACTGCAGAGGACAAACTGTGAAGAAATTTTTGGTCTTTCTAATAGCAGTTGGTTTTTAATAACTCACTAGGATACATATGCTAGCAATATACATCTGCAAAGCAGTGCTTTCCTTGCTCTTTAATATAACTCACACCTCACTTAGTAGTTGCACCCATATTAAGTGCAATAATTCACAGGACCCTGAACATCTTGAGCTAAGTTTGCTTTCAGTAAAGGGTAGAACAAAATGCTCTCCAAAGATCATTTCCTACAAGAAATTGTGATTCTGAGTTGTCCTTTAGTGAAGTTTAAGGAAGAGAAATGCAGAAATACAGTACATTTCTGTGCTAAAAGAGATTTTCAGATGGGTAGAAGAGTCTTCATTAAGGACATAGTCCACAGCTGACAATGAAGTCCTTTCTTCAGTTACAGCCATTTTTGCAAAATTGAACCTGCACAAATTTTGGCTCAAAAATGTTTGGGAATTTTTCATTCTCTCTCTCTCTGTTTTTTTTTGGTTTTTTTTGGTTTTTTGTTTTTTTTTTTTTTTTAAATTCCCTTGACTATCTCTCACTATCTAGAATTTGTATGGCCAGGAACTTCTTGTGTGGTGAAGTACATTCACCAATTAAAACTCCATCTACATAGGAAATGTAGATCTTTGTCTTTAAGATACTCAAGGATGGAGCTTACCACTTTGCTGCATTTATTTTATTAATCTATTTTAATTCTGTCAATTTTTAATTATTATCCAAATGGAATTGAAACACTTCTTTACCTTTTTTCCCACCACTAGTCCAGTTTCAGGAATTTTTCTAAAATGGTTACAAAAATCAAATTTCAGTAGTCAGTTATGGTGAATGAAAATTGGCTTCTGAAACTTTAAAAGCCTGCAGTTTATCATTAATTCAAACAGTATAAATCCATTTAATTTGTGTAAAAGCCATGTCATGATCCAGTAAATCATATAAGGCAAGAGGCAAGAAGAATCAGCAATCCAAATTCAGGCAAAATTAAGATAAAAATGCTTGCAAACTAAAATAAATAAATAAACAATAAAAGAACCCTTTGACATTAAGAATCTCTAGGAACACTGTGTTCTACGGAAGCATAGGGCAGTACTCAAGGCAAGTATCTCTTGATCTCTCTCCCTGCTGCGCCTGACCTGCACTGAGGAAATAGGAGCTTGTTGCAATACGACATGAAATAAAGATGCTTGACTCCAGTCAGAAGGCAGTAGAAATCAGAAGGCTTTATTTACAATTCATTCATCTCTTTTATAACAAGCTATGCTAAGAAGACATGTTATTGGTCCATAGGACTGACACCTCTCCCATTGGCTAAGTAACAGAAATAGCAAACAACACCTGTTGTTATGGGACAGGAATATTGTTTACACAAGGCTGTTTTGGGAAAAAGAAAACTGTTGAAAAGTTTCACTTGGGAAGAGCTCGGGCTCAGAAAATATCAGGTCCACAGGAGCTCTTCTGTATAAGTCCCCATATCTTACTGGAAGATGCAACCTAAGTGAACTGGAAGCATTAGATATGTAGGGCAAGTGCTGGTGTAAGAAGAGACAAGCTAGATTTGAATTATCCACCAAGTGCTCACAATGAACACAGGCACACAAACCAGGGAATGAGATGCTGGAGAGCAGTGCTGTGAAAGAGACCTGGGGGTCCTGGTCAGTGGCAAATTGAACAGGAGTCAGCAGTCCCCTGGGAGCCAGGCAGGCCAACCCTGTCCTGGGGGGCAACAGGCACAGCATTGCCAGCTGGGCAAGACAGGGGTTTGTCCCACTCTGCTCTGCACTGGGGTGTCCTCACCTTGAGTGCTGGGGACAGTTTTGGGCACCACAATGTAACAAAGACATTAAACTCTTTGAGAATGTCCAAAGGAGGGCAATGACAATGGTGAAGGCCCTTGAGGGGAAGCTGTATGAGGAGCAGCTGGAGGTCACTTGGTCTGTTCAGCCTGGAGAAGAGACTTAGGGGACACCTCATTGCAGTTAGAACTTTCTTGTGAGGGGAAAAGGAGAGGCAGACCCTGATCTCTGTGGTATACTGTGGCAGGTGACCCAAGAATATGACCTGAAGCTGTGTCAAGGGAGATTTAGGTTGGGTATCATGAAAAGGTTCTTCACCCAGGGGGTGGTTGGGCACTGGAAGAGGCTTCCCAGGGAAGTGGTCACAACACCAAGCCTGACAGTGTTCAAGAAATGTTTGAACATACTCTCTGACATATGGTGCAATTCTTGGGGTGTCCTGTGCAGGGCCAGGAATTGTATTTGATGATCCCTGTGGGTCTCTTCCAGCTCAGCACATTCTGTAATTCTGTGACTTTTATTTGTTCTTTTAATAGTCTAGCTGTTAGATACCTATGCTTCTTCTCATACAGCTGTGCTACCTTTCCAGACTCTGGTCCCAGGACTGCTTCTGTATTTGCACTGAAACTTACAGCTAACCTACAAGTACTTTTTGGAGCAGAGCTTAGAAGCCAGATTTCTACTAGATAGTGCCCTAATCACTAGAAAGCATAAACTCAGCCTATTCCTCTAATTATTTTCCTCTGTTCTCTCTTGAAGTGGGAACTTCCAGGAACAAGTTGGCATAACTCTTTCTGGTTATGGAAGCTCTCCATCACTAGCTATTTCCTTTATTACATTCTGTAGAAGCAAATGGTAATGGTTTATACATCTTTGCATACAGAAAAGGGACTTTGCCCATTTCAGTCCTATTAGGTCATGAAATTCTAGTCATGCAGTTTATAGTCAGGCTGTTGGAGAATTATTTCCTTCAATAAATGTAAGAACATGATATGACTTTGTCCCATTACAGAAAACTCTATCTATTTCTACTTCTACTTCTTGTCTCTTTTATTTTATAAAATAGAAAATTAAAATTAAATTCTGTTTGATATGTACAAGGATTTTGAAATGTGTCTGTCAGGCTGCATTCAGTCTCTGGCTGAGGAGAAGATGCATATTGCTCTCAGGGAAAAGAAAGAAAAAGGCTTCAGAGGCTAGTGGCTTGCATGAGTTTGTACAAGAAACGTTGTGACCTCTTGAGTGTATATGCATAGTGACACCCTTAAAAGCCCCTCATTTTAGTAAAAAACCAGCATTAGCTCCTATAGATTGATCCTTGCTGCCAGCTAGAGAAAATATTTTGAATGCTCTCTGATAGACATTACAGAATATGGAGAATATTTCAAGCAGCTGTGACGTAGCATTGAGTTTTACCAAACTCTAGCCTAGTTGTGTTTGATGACACTGTAAGATTTTATTTCTTGGCTCCCCCCTGTTCTCTACTGCTTACATGATTTCTTACATACTGGTATTTTCCAGAATGGCTGTGTGCAGACAGCTGGGAGGAATATCCATTACAGATGTAATTTCCTACAAAATGTCCTCACATAGCCTCTAATACAGTTGTTGTCCACCCCTCTACACAGTGGTGCCATATTCAAAAGAAAGAATTTGTATAGACACTTGGTCATTTGTTTTAAGCCATTTCTTTAAATAATCTTATAAAACACATAGACTAAAAAGTGTAGCATTTAAAACCTAATCACATACATTAATTTCAACTGACTGATCTGAGGTGCAGTCATCACAACATCAGCTCCATTAACTTTGGAGTTCTAGTAGCATTTTGATGGATTTCTCAGTTCAGATGGCCATATTTTGTGGACAAAGCTCTTAGACTCATTCAGTAAAGATACATATATTGCCAGTATATCTTTAGAGTACAAATAAATAATAAAACACTTCTGTAAGTTCATAACTCTGCAGCTTTGGACCCCACAGAAAATATTTTGGAAAGCAAACTATACAGCTTTGGAATGAACCAGAACAGTTTCTCCCCAGAGGTAACAAACTCTTCAGATTAAATTATATAGCTCATACACTGCACAGTTTAATCACAGCTAATGTAAGTTTCTATATATAGTTAGATTATTTTATACCAGTTTTTTTTTCTTTTCAAGTTTTCACACCAAACTACAAATCACAATATAAATGCAAAGTATTAATTATTACTTCTGATTCCTGCAGTGTCAATTAATGTCAAGTCACTCACTACTGAATAAAATCAGAGATTCTGAGAGAAGTCCTTGGCATTAACAAGAGCTCAGCAGCCATTATTTGCTTCATATACTCCAGAGTTATTTTGATTAGTGCTTAGGAAGCAATGTGCTATTACTCCAAGCTTAATGCTGATGTAATTTTTAAAAGAAAATTAACATCTGCCTATCTGACATGAAGATATTTGAAGGGTGCATTTTGTGCCCCTGATATTAATTAAAACAAACAGAGTTTTTATGACATTAATTTGATGTTGGCACTTTGTTTGTGAGAGAACATAACAATAGAAAAAGGTATGCCATATATGCTTTTCATAATTTATTGCAAGTTGAGACATAAAATAGGGAAAGAGCAAATTTAAGAACCAGAACATGAGCTGATGAAAACTAGCGACATAGATTTGAAAACATCTGTGAACTTGTACAGTTAGTTAAGGAGCAGCTTGAAAACAGTGAGGAAGAAATGTAAAAGGAAAAGACCCAGGAAATGAAGTTGTCCTGTAATAGAATTGTAAATAGTAAACTAAGGCTCCTTTTTTTTTTAAAAAATGACATAATATACAGAATTTAACTTTCTATTTTAAACCGCTTCTCTTATCACATTTATTACAGCAAATTAAGTTATTAAACTTTCAATCATTGATAGCAGAAAACCTGATATGAACCACCTCATTTAAAGCTAAAAGAATTTCTTATATGTGTATCCTGCCTTACTGGCATGGGGGAGATGGGAAGAGAGGAAGGATTAATAGCTCTATTTAGTTGCACCGCTTTTAGACCTCTGTGAATTTGTTGAAGAAAGTCCTGCTTCCCTCTTGTAAACCTATTTCCTTCATTTGGGTGGTTCCCAAAGAGATTTCTTCCTGCTGAAAGAAACAACAAGTTATCCTGGTTCTGTCCAGGACGGTTAATTTTTGCGGTAGCGAGGAGCCGAGAAGGCCAAGACCTAGAGGTTATTTGATACCACGTCATGTTGCTTTCCAGGGGTGAGGGAGGGGCTCACTTCTGGGTCAGCATGGTAGGGTTGTCTCATTACTGTTTCAAATGAACTGTTCTTATCTCAACCTTTGATCTTTATGTTTTTGTGCTTCCAATTCTCCTCTCAAGCTGCAGTGGAGGGCAAAGAGGAGAGGGTGTACAAGCAAACAGAACATGGTTGGAAGATTTTCAGTGGCAGTACTAAATTCAGGAGTACCAGTGCTAAACTGTGACATAGTTTTAGGGTGGGACAGACATGGGAAGCACTTTGGGTCTCTTGGAAGCACTTTGTGTGCAGTTTTAGCCTTGATGAGATTCATAGCCCTTGATATAGAGGTAGCAGTTATTGAGGGCTCTGGAACAGATTTTTTATTCCCAGGAACACAACTCACTAGGAGGTCCCACTGGACCTCCTGAAGCATGCCAGATACCAAAATGCACACTTTGTGGTCGTTAAGTAATAGTCCTCTCATTCTCCTTGCTCGTGAAGTTGCTTCCAAGAGTCAGCTTGTCATTAGACCTTTCACCCTATCTTCCTATTTCTTGGCATGTGAGAATTCTGACCAGCCCATTAGAGAGTTAGAAATCATCAAGAGTGTGACTAGTGGGTTTTTGCTCAGTGAAGTGAGCCAGAGGAGATCAGATCTTACCTGTATTCTTTGACATAAGTATTTCAGTTGTTCATCACCATTTCCCTGCTCTGTGTTTTTGTTTTTAAATTTCTACAACTTAAAAACTATACTGTCTCTTCACTGACCTACTTGATCTGAAAAACATGTGCTACCTACTTTTGATTACAGTTGGGGTGTACTACATCTAATTCTGAATCTTGATATTGAAGTGAATCTGAATCACTCTTGGTAATTTCAGTCTGCATTTTGTTTTGCCCTTGGTGAAGCTTAGTGCTAATGCTTAAAGCTAGGTGTCTTACATTGTGGGTAATTCCCTTCCTCTGAGTTAGCAAAAACATTATGCAATGATTTTAGTATTTATAAGAATATTGCTTAATATTCACCTACTTGTTAGTTGCTATTTGTGAAGCAGAACATAAAATCTTATTTTCTCCTCATTTTTATCTGTATTGCCAAGGCAATTTTGCTGGCTAAATTACATTCATTCTTTCCCAGAAAGGTCATAAAAAGATATGGAAGACTATTATTCATCTACAGTCTTTACTTTCACTCTACTTTGTATTGTAGTCAGAATAATTTAATCTACTATCTTGTGGCAGAGTAGTTCTAAAGAATATAGTACTACTACTAAATTATCTTATTTAAGTGTTTTCATATCTCATTGTATGCAGGTCATATCACCTCTGTGTTTTCATATCTAAAGAAATGTCATTATTTTAAGCAATGAAATAATAATGTGAAAATGTAAAGAAAAGTAAAATACAAGATACAATACACCATGAAATACTGTTCCTCCTCTGTTGCACAGATATCTTTTTTTAAATAGGAATCCATTTTCCTTTAACATCTGTATTTGCTGAAAAGGGAGAAGAAAATAAAAATTAGCACTTCAAGTGGGATAAATATAGTACAACTGAATTTTTTTTTAATTCCAAAAGACTGTTCTCATTATTATCATTATTTTTAACAGAAAAATCATACACAAAAAGACAGGCATTAAAAGTTTTCTTGATTTAGGTTTTTCCCAAACTAACTTCCTTTATATATTCTAGTTCTGTAACATACAACAGTTAAAGAAATTAGGGAATGAAGAATAAATTTTAAAGCATACATTGGTAACCGCATGGTCTGAATTTCTAGGAATTTTGTAAGGTCCCAGTAGCCATTATTCTATTTACTGCAAGAATTTAGCAATCCAAAACTGGCGTGGATAAAAAAAAGAATTCCACTAGGAGAAAGAGGAACCTCCCTTGTGCATGCTAAATCAATGCCTTAGGAGGGTCTGGCAGTTTTTTCTTGAACTAATGGAAAGAGAAAGCATGGAGGGATTTTTCACAAGTGAACATCTCCTTTCTTTGGTAAAAGATATTCAGCTATCTTCAAGAGCTAGGCCTTTTTCTTTTTCCAAAGCAGAATAGGGATGCCAGGAAAGCTTTGTCTTCCAGGATTTTCCAAAATAAAGTTTTCACTTTTGTTGAAATGCATATATTGAAAATGTACTTGATTTTTAATGTACATTTTATTTTCTCTTATTTTCTCTTCAATGTTTTAATCTAAGAATATCTCAGCATTTCATTTAATGTTTTACTTTATTTTGGGGTTTTATGTTATTTTCATAATCTTAAAATAATTTCATTACATGGGCTTTTACAGCTAGTTGCCTCTGGAAGTATGGAAACTTTTATATTTTGTTTTATTATTAAATTTCTGGTTTATTATGTAAGTTCAGTTATGACAGGCTGTTGGAGTTTTGTTGAGCATTAACTTTCCGTAATGATTCAAAAATAAAATCATAACAATATGTTATGGCTATATATATTAGTGGCAGTTACACACTTTTCTATATTTAATCATGTGCTGTGTATGAGCCAATGTGTGGATACAGCTAATATGTAACAAAATTCCTACATTCCCAAAACATAGACATAAAAGTGGCCTAAATTTCAGGAAGCCAATATTCCATTATCATGTCCCTTAGTCTTACTTTATAGTAAGCTACTGTGTAGTCACATTTCTTGGCTTGCATGTAAAAATAAGGGGTTAAGGTTATCTTTCTTCAAATGTTAATGTAATTTCTACCATTTTAGGGCACTTCTACTCTCTTTAAGATTTGTTGTAAATGATTCCAACAGGTTAAATCTGTTGATCCCTAAAGGCGTACGTGCATATCCAGGTGTTTCCATGGATTTCAGTTCGTATTTTTCAGGAGTGGATTTGATGTCTAAAGACTCTGTCTGTTTTAATTTGAAATTTCTGGTAAAAGAGTACTTGTTTACACATCAAAACATCAGCTTTAATCCATGTATTCCTTTACACAAAAATTTTCCACTGCAGCTGATACGTTAAGAAAATCATTGTGTTTGCATAATAATTGTAATAGAGAAGACTAGTGTTGCAAAGGTCTTTATGAGCTCAAAAATCAGTTTGTTCCTATTACCTAACTCATATTTTTCATTAAATTACAATTGTATTTGGATTTAGCATTCAAGATACATATTAAAAAAATTCTTTTGGAAAATATGGAATTCCAAGTAACTTATAATGAGAACACGGTATATATGTATATATAACAAAGAAGCAGGTGAGAAAGCAAACAGGAAATACCTTCTCCAAAAGAAAATAGAAAATAATTTGTGGATTTATCATGTAGGAGAAAGAAAGAAACACATACACATTTGTTTATCATGTCTTATGTATAGCAGCATTGACCAATTTAAGCAAAGTTCACATAAGAGCAGTAAGAGTAAAAATTAATGTTTAATAACAATGATGAAATAGTGTGTTTCTAGAATTTACTACTTGGAAGGTCTTGAAACATGTTTTTCAAAAATGTTCAACAGGACTTGAGGACACAACATCACCACCCTTAGCCCTCCTTGAGTTTTGTGAGAAGCAGCTTAAACCATGAGCAGGAGGGCTCAGTTCTCCCCAACTTAGAAAGCTCTCAATGCTTTTGTGCTGCCTTAACATCCACCTGGTGCAGCAGGAGCTGCTGCATGTCCATGGTTCTCCATAAGTCATGGACCAAATGTGGCTTTCTCCTTTCTTCACTGTCATTAAGAAAGTATGGACTAGGTACTGGACTGAGGTCACAGTCTGCTCAAGGGGCAGTGGAAGCTCTCTGTCTCTTTGCTGCTGCAGATATGCAGAAAAGCAGAAGAGGGGAGGGCTGGTGAGGGAAAGCGGTGAGATTTGGTTCAGAGACAAAATTGGCCAGAAAATCCCCTTCTAAGCACTTTTCCACTAAATAAAAATGATTTACTAGATTTGTAGCAAGTCTCAGTGCAGTTCAGTTCTATTTCATCAACACCGCTCAAGCTCTCACATGTGTTCACCCATCTCCTCACTGCGCTGCTAGCAAATCTGGTCTGCTCTGTAGTGTCCTGGTTCTGAGTGTCTTGCTTTGTCCTGACTGCGCTGATGTGGGTCTGGATATACCCAAAAAGCCATGGTTAACTAGTGCTGGGAGAATACCACAAGAGGAACTGGTGATAATCTGTGTGGCCATCCAGCACTTGTACAATATCTGTTCAAATTAAATAAACAATACCAATGGGTTAAAGCACTGTCTCAAGCACAACTCTCCATGAGTTCATTGATGCAGGTTTGGCTTGTGAAGGAAATATTCTCCCAGACATTGTCTGAGCCTGGTTGAGGGGTGACACAGGAATAACGAGTTAGCTATTTTGGAAGGGAAGACAGTTTGCCAAGTGGACACTAGACACACCATGCTTTTGTTGAGGGATCTTTCATTATGCCTGATTTACGTTATTCTAGTATGTTTTCCCTATTTAATAAACTGTTCCGTAATGAAATGTTCCTGACTGTATTAATCTCCTCTCAGAGGAGGTAGTTTTGACACATGTAAGAATATTAAAGTTGCCTTTTATTGCCAGCTGAAAAATTTAAAAATTACGTGTACCTCTGGACATCATACATGCACATTTCTTTGAATCGGGACAACTTTGTTGCTGTCAGGATTTGAGATAGGTTGGTTGCTAATCCCTTTTCTGGTTGCAGTGACACATATTTGTAATACAAAAGAGTAAAATTGAGGTAAAATTATGAAATAGAATTATTTTCAAATTTCAATTGAAAAGTGTCTAAAGAGATAACATAGAGCATAATTTAAATTTATAGCCTAACAGCCTCAGTACAGACCAGTAAGTGCATGAGTTCTATCATTGGCTCTGATAGAAATTCCTTCTGGTGTTGCTTAATTCACTCACCCTAGCTGATTTATCATGGAAATGCTGCAAGGCATTGAAAAGAGGGTTTATTGTAATAGCACCACAGGTATTTATGATAAAAAATTCACTGCAAGTTTTACATTTCCAAGTGGTTTGCAAGCGCATTTATTACAACTGTTAAAAATTGCATTAGCTTGTGTCCTATAATATTTGCACTTTCTGTTCTTCACACATTTTTTCTATAGCACAAAATAACTAAAACTTTTGAGGAAATCAGTGAAAAATTAAGCTTATACATTTAAGCAATCACTTGAATAAAACACATGCTATTGTATGTCAATTATGTTACAGACATGAGAGTCTTAAAAAAATCAGAGGCAAAGCAACTTCTATTTTTGGAGAATCCTCCTCAGTTAAATTGCATCAGTCATAGACAGATTGATGCAGGTGCCATAAATAATTACTTCAGATTATTGATATTTCCAGTTTCTTTTCTAGTTTTTAATCACAGTGTCCAATCTACCGTTTTTCTCTGTTTTCATCCCAGAAATTGCATGTTCTGTTTTTCTTTGCAGTTTTAGAGTGATTAAAAAGTATTTGCAGTGACCTGAAACAGCATACGTGGAGGCTAAAATTTTGAGTCAGTTTTACCCTCAATCCTTCTGTCTCATGGAGTGAGTTAGCTCTGAAAGCAAATGTTGTCTGAGGCACACAGTGAGTATCAAAGCTTAAGGGACGAAATCTGAAATGAGTAGGCAAGGTCAATTTCAGGTTTGTCTTGTGGAATTAAATGGCATAGACTGGTTTTGGGACTGGGCTTTTATCTCTGCAGCTGCTCCATCTCTGAGGGATTGGTAATATTAGTCAGTAGCAGAAGGCAGAAGATGGGCACGTGAGTTTCCTTGCAATGCCTGGACACTGCTTGTGAATGCTTTGGCTGGTAATCAGTCACATTTCTTGGTCCTTCTCCCTAACCTCCAACACTGAACATACATCTCTGTGATTCACCTGTCTGGACACACCATCATTCACCTGTCTTACTCATGGCTGGCTCTTTTTATTTCACTCCTTTAGAATCAGAGACTTTTAACTTGATATGTACAGTTGCCGTTATTTGTCTTTTCTGTTTTTAATTCAAAATTAGAGAAAATTTAACAGATATGAATACGTAAAATGAAGTATGGACAGCATCTGACAATTTTGAGAGGCTAGAAAGAAAAAAACTCTGAAGTGAGGGAAAACAGTATTTTTAAAAGCTGTAATTGTACACTATATATTCCCAATTGAAGACAATTTTTGCAAGTTACTTCATTATTGCTTTCTATAGATCTATCAATAAGTTCCCAGACTTTCAATACAAGTCTCTAAAGATATGCACATTAATCTGAGAAAGACAAGACCTTGAAAAAACTTAAAATGATTAAGTTTCCTCTACGGCATTTAAAAAGACAAATATACTTTTTCTAACCTATAATGATTTTATGAAAGTGTATGTAGGAGAATGCATAGTTTAAGTATGACCACAACTTTAGAAGCTGTGTGATCAAAGGTGAGCACAATAGAATAGAAAGAATAGAGCACAATAGTTCCAATTGGAAGGAACCTCCAATGATCATCTAGAGCAACTGCCTGACCACTTCAGGGCTGATCAAATGTTAGAGAATATTAAGTGCATTGTCCAAATTCCTCCTAAACATTTGACTGGCTTGGGGCATTGACTGCCTCTCTAGGAAACCTGTTTCAGTGTTTTACCATGCTCTCAGTAAAGAAATGTTTCCGAAAGTCCAGTCTAAACATCCCCATCTTTGAACCCTATCCATGCATCCTGTCTCTGGATCCCAGGTAGAAGAGCTCAGCACCTCCAACTCCATTTGCCCTCCTCTGGAAGCTGTAAAAAACAACGATTTCATTCCTCAGCCTCCTTTTCTTCAAAGCAGACAAGTCTGAAGTCCTCAGCTGCTCTTCATAGGGCATTCCTTCAGGGTCTTTCACTAGGTCTGTTGCTCCTTCTGGATGCATGGACCTTCATATCTTTCTTGAACTGTGGGGCCCATGCAGTACTCCAGGGGAGACCACATCAGTGCTGAATACAGTGGGGTAATCAACTCATTTATCCAGCTTGTTATGCTGTGTTTGATGCACCCAAGGATGGGATTTGTCCTCCAGGCTGCCAGGACACACTGCTGGCTCATATTGACCACCCCCATATCACTTTCTGTAGGTCTGTTCTCCAGCCACTCCTCTCCCATTTTATATTTTTTCCTGGTGTTTCTCTGGGTGTAGAGTCGAGCATTTGGTCATTGTCATGTCATATCACTGATAGTTGCCCAGAGTTCCAATGTACCAGAATATGCTGCAGAGTCTCTTATTCACTGAGAAAGTCATCAACACCTCCCAGTTTAGTATAATCATCAATAGTATTGTCATAATTATTATATAATTAAGCAAAAGAAATAGCATTACATACAATTATTACACAATATTTGTAAAACTATTTTCTTCTCATTCTCTTTCTCCTGCAATAATATATCATCCTCACATATGCTGATCAGACTACCACCAAGACTTACTAAAAGAACATTTTGGACTCTATTGAGTGATTCCTCTGAGACTGATATGAGTAGCTGAACTGTGTTTAGTAACTCTTGGTAGCTCTTCCACGAATTTTTATAATTGCTCTTGATCTTATATGCAATTTTTCATGCACAATGTCTCATTGAAGTGAGTTCCATCATTTAACTGTGTTTTACATGGAAGAATGTTTTTCAGACTGACATCTAACTATTTCATCTGCTGCCTCCTGGTTTTTGCCTTCTGAGATACTGAAAAAGAATAAATAATAAACCCCAAAAAACAACCAACCAAACAAAAAACCCCAACAAACTTGTTTCAATTTTCTTGGACATCTGTGGTTTGATAAACCTTTATTTTGTTAAAAATTATTTAAGTTTTTCTTAGGATGACGAAAATAGCATTCTTTTAATCACTAGTTATCACTCTTCTTCTTTTGGTCATCGTGTTACTTTTCCCTCTATTTTTTCAAAGTTTCTGGTTTGCTTTGTTTTATTGGGGTTTTTATTTTTACAAAGTGATTTGGTTTATTTTTAACCATATATTCCTGTTCCAGGAACACTGTGTATTCTACAGTGCCACAATATTGCTTTTTGGTTAGTTCTCTGTTCCTTACCTAATAAATTGTAATACTCAATTTCCTTATTTGACTGCTTCTGAGCATTAAGATGATTACTCTATTTTCATAGAATAATGTATTATAAGTCTGAAATATCTTTCCTCTGTATACGAGCTAGTGCAAAGTCCTTCACTGTGCATACAAAGTTAGAATTGATTTTCCCGTTATTTTTCCCCATGAGTATCACTAACAATAATAATTTTCACCCTGTGAATCTAATCACCATAAAACATCATTAAGGCTAATTGAACATTTATATAGATAATCACAAAGCTTACCCTGTTATATTAGAAAGTAAATAGATAAACCCTCATACTTTTGGACAGAGCTGTTTGCAATAAAGAAATGAAGTTTTATAGTGCTTTGCTCCCCTGCCCCCCTTCCAGTTAGTTAGGAGTAAAGTCCAAGAATTTCTCAGTCTTCTGTAACAACGTTAGGAAATGCCAAGATTTGTGTTTCTGCAACGCTTCAGCATGTCACACATTACTCAATTTCAGTGTCAAGCATTCCCTTGAATGAGTGGATGGAAAATCGGTCAGAATTTGAAGCCAGCCTCTAAGGAAAGGTTCCAGTAAAATGATACATAATATTCAGAGGGATAAATGTTTACATTTTGACTGATTGCTGTATTTTTCTGGTTAATTTTATTGGCAGAATCTAAGAAGTGTTTACTGTCACTTAATTATTCAGGCTATGAATCATTTCCATTTTTCTGTAGCATGCCTCATGTCATGCATATCACAGACAGGATAGTCTTATGTACATGACAAGAAAGTCTTATGTACATGTTGGTGTAAAAATTTCTTTGTTATTATTATGCACTGTGGCAACGTCCATTGACTTTAATGAAAATGAGAATGGTGTGGAACAAGATTTTGCAGCATGTTTCCAAGATAAGACAACCTTTGCCTTAATATTTTCTCTTCCCTAACTTGCTTCACAGCAGAGTACCCTTGAAAGCACTTAATTCATTGCTGTCGTGAAATGCAGCAAAAGTTTCCATCATGTTGTAAATGTTAAGCCTGATATTAAGAACCTTTATATGAGAAACTACATTAAATTAATGGAACAAATTGAAATCTTAATTGCTATCTGTGATCTAGGCATACAGCATATGAAGTACTGGAACAAATGCTCTCATTAATTTATCTAGAGATTTGAAAGAAATGTCCTTCATAAGAAAATTCAGAAGGAGATATTTATTACCTTCAATGTCAAAAGCAGGGTGTTCTAATCTTCGAGAATATGATTTGACACAGAGGTAAGAATGAAATAGAAGCAATTTTATGGTCGGAAAGCCGAATGTAGAAAGAGAATTTTGTTCCTTTTGGTATATTTGCAAGTGCATTGGATGACTTCAAAGGATTTGCAGCTAAATATATGGGTTTAAATTGACTTCAAATTATACTAAGCATAATAGATGGGTCACATATAACCATACCTGTAAAAATATATAATGAGATAGAGGATAATAATCAGATATTCTTTTGAATATGGAAACAAATTGTCTTTTTCATTATTTCAAAAATTGATTTAAATAAAAAAATGAAACCTATGGAAATAAATAAAAAAAAATCATTGATTTGCCATTCTTTTTCCTATAAACTTCTAATGACAAGGCTGTGACAGATGGCCTTTAGGCCTCTTTGGCCATCCTATTTTATGATCTCTAATTAAGTGCAGATCACATCTTCCATCTGGAAAACACTTTCTGGCAGCAGGAATTCTGGTTACAGAAGGCAAATAAAAGGCTGTATTGCAGGTTTAGAGACTCTGAGCAGACAGTCTCCTCAAGCTGCCCTTAATGACATGTAAGCTTTAGCAGTACTTTTCATATTAGTCATATTTGAACACATGTATTCCTAACTAAAATGAACTAAAATACAGCATGGACTCCTGAAAAATTGACTATTCCAGTACAACTTGATATTTTTATCTAACAAGGTGAATGATTTCCTAGGTAAATTAAATGTAGGAAACCTCATTGATTTGTATATTGGAAATGTAATCAGTGAAACAACACATAGAGGATGGCAGCTGTTTTAAAGCTCAAATAATCCATTCTGGGTGTACTTGTGTAGATATGGAGCTCAAGTGCCTCATTCTCTTCTGGAATCCATAGGGCATCAAAGACATTTATGTGGAACTGGTTGCAATAGCACCAAACCTATGGGAGATCTATGCTTCCTTGGAGTGACAGCTGAAGATGTGGTGGATATGGTAAAGCCTCAAAGTATTGTTAGGCATTTAATAACCAAATTTCATCTTTCTTGCCTGCCTTAAAGTGTATAGACTCTGCCCTTAAGCTCCACTACCCGTATTAACTAGGCCTTCATTTTTATTTTAGGGGAATGATGATCTGCTTTATGTAAAACCATGAAAGAAAAGAGAAATCAATAGATTTACTTTACAAAAAAAGACACCTTGAACTAAATTTTACTGGAGAATTGTAGTAATGACCCTTAAATATTTGCTAATAGAAATAGGTAATGCAATAAAGCAGGAGGACATCCTAAGAATTCTATGTGGCCTTTTAGATGACTTCAAGAACTGAAATATTAGTAATAGAGTGGAGTAAAATAGTGCAAAATACTTGGTCATACAATTCAGAAACAGGTAGTATAATTTCTGGTATTGGCCTGGAAATCATCATCTGAAGACATCAAAGGACAAAAAGGATCGTCTGAGCACAGGGTGATTTTCATTCACTATCAGGGTATGACAATGGAAGAGCAAATATTCTTCAGTGCATGAGAATACATATTTCCAGTAGAAACAAGAAATTCTTCATGTCATGTTAACCACTGAGCACACGTATATAGAGTCAAACTATGATCCTATCTATTTAAGAAAAACTAAGTCAAACTTCAAACCTGCAAAAAACATTGTTCAGACAGGCAAGAAGATCAGAAGAGAAAAAAATCAATAACTGTAGAAAAATGTATATTTTTTAATATGTATATTATTAAAAAAAAAATCAGGGAGGAAG
This sequence comes from Trochalopteron elliotii, assembly GCA_024734555.1. Classification (NCBI taxonomy): domain Eukaryota; kingdom Metazoa; phylum Chordata; class Aves; order Passeriformes; family Leiothrichidae; genus Trochalopteron; species Trochalopteron elliotii. The sequence continues at coordinate 7,281,130 of JANPWX010000013.1, forward strand.
AAAAGAAAATAGTAAAAATATATAATGTTTGTGGAAAGAACTGTAGACTGGTAGACAGAAACAAGTTTCTAGCCAATAGAGGAATAAAGCTTTGGAAATTTCTTATTGGATTAGTGAACAATTCAACCCAAACAGATATTTCTTTACATTTCAGTTTTGAAGTCTGGGTCCCTACACACTCAATATCCTGTGGTTTTAGCTTCTCCATATGTTTTCCTATTAAAAAGAACACAAAGAAAAACATTTATACAAATATACTGCCTACTACAGGACATTTTTGGAGGGGTTTTTTTTGGATAATAAGGAAAAAGAAGGTATTCTAAATTGATATTTGTTCATTGTCATGAACATTTTCATCATTCTCATAATTTTTTCTTGTTGGGCGGGATGAGAATATCAAAAGTGCACAATGCTTTTGATCTGAAATGACTGTGTACAAATTCCACAAGGAACGAAAATGTGCTGTTCTTTTTACTATCTTTTTTTTCCTTTGGTTGATCCCAAATACAGAAAGTTAATATTTTAAATAACTCCACTTCCTTTTAATAGAGGAAAGCATCACAAGTCATTACCTAGCTATAAGGCCTATAATGTGATCTCTTCAACACTTTCACTCCCCTGAATCACTTGCCCACAACACTTTACTTAACAGGTCCCTCTAACTCAGGGTGGAAGATAATTTAGTCCCATAGTTCAGCTGAGACTCTGGGAAAGTTCTGTGCAATGGTAGAAAGCTGTTTCCTCAGGTTCTGCATCAATGCTGTTCGCAATCAGAAATTCTGTAGAAATTTCAGGATTTGGAAATTTTCACAGATGAAGGAAAACTGAGATTGCTAACCTAACATAAACACAGATTATAAACCAAAATGGTTGCCTAAGTGCCTTTCTCTATTTTTCTGCTCTTTTCTTGTCCAGAAAAAAATTGACACCTATGTTTTTTGAAGTCCTCACTAACTCAACAACATTTCTCTTTCCACTCAAATTCTCTACTCACTCATTTTCTTGTCTTGTTTGGTACATTCCTTTGTGACAGGTACGTAAGAAGCTTACATATAAATTCTTAAATGCCCATGGGAAGATCATACAATCAACAGCTGAAATTACCCCATATGTATCACTCTGTATGCACCAAAATGTTGGTGTGCGTGTCTCTTTGGTCAGCCCGGTGTTCGGCTAGACCTCCCAGCAACTCCGACACGCCACAACAGGACCGATTTGTGAGTCTTGGCTCAGCAGCCCCTGGACTTTCGCTGTCACGGCCGTGGTGTAAACGAAAGAGGGGACTCTCGGAGGGTCGGAGGGGACAGAGGTTTATTGGAGTCACAGGGGAACCCCTTACCTCCTGCCCGATGCCTCAGGAGAGACCTCGGACCAAGGCTACAGGGGGGTTTTGTCCAGGACAGGTTCAAGGGGTGGGTACAAACTACAAACCAATAAAACAAAGCAAAGTAATACATGCCAACTGAATTACCTAACTACTAACAAATCAAGGTAATTTGGGGAGGGGTCTCGGGGGAATCTGCCAACTGCTGTCCAAATCTCCTCGAAAGTTCTGGAACTTGGAGATAGGGACTCAATGATGGACAGGGGAAGAAGGAGAGGATGGGCAGGGATCATCATGGGGAAAGGACCAATAGGAAACAGTCTCTGGGCAAAGACCAGAGAGGCACAGAAACTCTTATCAACTCATGATAAGAGAAAACTCCAAGACAAGGGGCCCTTATGGGGTAACTAGAGCTATACTAACTTATAACAAAACCTTTTTTAAAACATGGAGATCTTGCAAACCCACACCAAAAAGGAAGAAAACTCAGACAAAACCTTTTGCTAGCAAATTTTCATTTGAAGAGCTGATTTTAGTTTTAATTAGTGAACCAATATTTGGAGTGTTCTTTCTTTTGTGTTGAAAAAGAGGAGCACACAGGCCACTGGACTCTTTTCAAGTGGAAATTATTTTTCTAAATGCAGATATTTCATTAGGAAATATGTATATGCCCAAACCATCTCTCCTACTTAGCAAACTATTCAAACACCACAGACTTGTTTTATGACTTATATGAAGACTGAAATTAAGTGGGAACTGGAAAAAATAAAACTATTTAAATCAGTTCTTAAATCTGAAATAGGAAAAAAATAATTTGAAAAAAACATGTTACCACATGTTCAAGCATGACATCATCTCACAAAGATGAGAAAAAAAGCATTAATAAACCTGGTCTTCATTTTATATATGCACTATAAGTCTTGCAGCAAAGGAGTTAGAGGAGATAACTGACCTTCTATATAACTTTAATACTCAATATACACAGAAAAAGGAGAATTTTAGAACATGCCTGGCTATTTCTGTGTAGTCATCTTCTATTTTTTTTAATAAAATAAGCAGTCTATATAGAAATTTTTGCCAATCAACCAACAAAAAATAAGATTCTCTTGAGAGCAGATTTCCCTATGTCATTGATAGAGCACATAACACATTATGATTGTAAGGCTTTTGGAACTGGAGCTAGTTTCTTAGTACATGTTTTTGAAGTGTCAGACATAAACTTTTGTTAGGGATCCTGTGAGACTCAGGCAGTAATAAAAATATTTTAAAATATGTATTGAACAAATATATCTTCCATTAAGGCTGAATCAACTGTACATGAAACAAGTTAGATTTAAAAGACTTGATTTAAAAGCCATAGCTTACTTATGGTGTAACATGAAACCAAGAAGTGTAATATAGGAATATCCAACCTCTCTGATGACAGTCTATGAGACACAAGCCATGAGCTCTTAGCAGATGAGTTACCTCTTCTCCATCAGTCCCACTGCATTTCCACACAGGCCTTTAGAATATACCTGAGTTATTCCAATCAATCCACTTTCATTCAGTTCACTCAATGGACTTGCTTCCCTTTTTACTGGTCATATCCAACCTTGCTGCCTCAAAGCCATTTTGCCAAACTTACACTTTGCTAAGTCTCTATGATGTAATAAGCTTAGGTTTATATTTTCCTCCTGCATGATCCCGTCAAATAGTTCTGAAAAGGTGGAACACAGCTATCTTGTCACTTTCAAATCCTGTTCCTTCAGTACTCTGGGAACTGCTATTTTGCTGTGTTTCTGGAAGGCACAAGATATAGGAAGACACATTAATACTCTCCAGAATTCCTTCTATCTAAGGAAGTCAAAATATAGTGCTTGATAAGCTGCACTGCTTCCCAAATTCCCTCATTAATTAGGCAGGACTCACAGGGAGAGGATAGACGAGGAGAGGATAGAAGATGCAGGAGGATGAACTTGGAAAGGACAAGAATACAAATGTGTTTGGGAAATGCACTGCCTTTATGAGTCAAATGCTGTAAATGGCTGTTCTAGCCTTGAAATGAAAACTGATGGACTTCCCATATCCTTCTCAAGCCATGGTAACACAAAACATTTTGGATGTTTAGACAGTATCCATCCTTAGGGCAAATTTTCTAGAATATGTGTTCTCCCCAAAGAAAGAAGTGAACAGATTCGCAACCTTTTCTGCAAGTAGATGTCAAAACCAACAAAATTAAAGCCTTGAAAGGGAGTAGCAAGGGGAAAGATATTTAGTAATGAAAACATAATTACAGTGTCCTTGATAAAACAAGACCACAAGAAACTAATTTACATAATAATTTTCTGAAATACATGAAGATTACATTTCTTTCTGTGAACACCATCTATTTTCCATTTACATTCCCCTTGTGAGTTAAACTTCTTCTAAAAATTTATTTTCTGAATAGGAACAAAAGCACATACTTGGATCCTGTGATCTAACCATAACCAGGAATATAACCTGCAGTTGTCAGAAAACATAACTTAGACTTCCTTATATCAAATTCAGTTTCATCTGTCACATCTGTTTTCCTTTTTTTTTTCCATGCAAAACCCTAAAAAATGCCCTTTAAATAAACTTTGGTACAAATACCTAGAGAAACCAGAGTACTGTTCTTGAAAAAAGGCTGGGAGTAAAGTGTTGGTAAATTTTGCAGGATGTCATTGTTGAAATTCTTCTATCTGTTAGCTGAAAAGGATCTTAAAGCTAAGTTTAAGGAATCTCAGCTGTGGCTGATCTTGTATGTTTCTCACACACCAATCAGCAGATTCCCTTCGGTTCTGAAAAAGAATGCTTGCAGCATACTTTGCCTAATCCACTTGTATATTCTTAAATTACTGAGACAGGGGAGTTTGTTTTCAGTTATTAAAATACTGAAGAGCTACACCTGTGGCATTTATTCTTCAAGTTTGATAAAGAAGACCTGATCTTAGAATAGATTAATAGATTTTTATCTCTCAGAGCAAATTTGTTCTTGAGAGTCAGAAAATTATTTTCATCTTCTTTTCAGTTTAATTAGCAATTTGAAATAGAAATTATCCAATTCTTTTGATTGTTTCTGTGCAAAACAACCATGAAAGATTCTGTACTTAAATCATTTAATAATATGAAATTCATTATAAAAATACAGGTCCTCAGCTGCTATGGATCAGGAATGATTAAGAATGGAAAAGGAATTTCAACATTCGTTTTTCTGTAAATAGCAATATTATTAAACGGCAAATTGCAATTCAACATTACATCTACAGGACCACTCAGAAGGATCAGAAATTGAGTTATTAATAAATATCTTTTTCTTGTTGGTTATTGAATTAGATTATTATACACGGAATTATATCATTATGACGAGCCAAATAGATAAAATATATTCTCTCACGGCTTAATATCAGGATGAATCATTGCTAATACTTTAATCTTCATAAGTTATTGGGAAAATGTATCAAACCTTACCTAGCTTCAGGAAGATCAGGAAAATTAAAACCATGTCTATAGCAAAATGAAATTTCTAGAAGCTGGGAGAATTTAGGATATTTAAGATTCCTTATGGAAACTGTCATATTCATTATTTGTTTAAGATGTTTCAAATAGGAATATTTTTATAAGATAATATTTGCTATTATTTAGGTAAGATTGCACTCTTTCAGTTGTGAGTATTCAAATGGTCTTTAGTAGTAACTGTAAATACCTACTTACTAGTCACTTTACCCATTAGTTATCGTGTCATTTTAAGCCAAGTTGAGTGGCCAACCTGCACCACTCACAGGAGAGCACAAATGTACAAATTGTAAATGGGATGGTGCCATTTTGTAATGATTTCTGTAATGACTCTTTTGCCCTGACTTCTATCTTACTTGTGCCAAGCCCATTATTCATAATATCAAAAGCTGAAAGGCAAAAAAGAAGTTCTTTTCTATAGTCTCATAACATGCATATTTATTTCAACTGGACAGGGAACATAGTTTCCTCTGAGTTATTTTATTTGTCTAGTCAATGCACTGGAGAAAACAGCAGCATGATCCTTTGCTAGATACATGAAAAATATGTACAAAAGGTCATGTATGAAAGCTGTCCTGGTTTCAGCTACGGCAGAGTTAATTCCTTCTCAGTGGCTGTTACTGTGCTGTGTTTTGGTGAGCAATTGCACTGTGCATCACTTGTTTTTTCCTTTCATGATGATTATTATTATCCTTTACCATTATTATTGTATTTTACTTTATTTTCAATTATTAAACTTCTTATCTCAACATACAAGTTCTGCTTCAATTCTCCTCAATCCGCTTAAGTGGCAGAGAAGAGAAGGGGTTGAGTGAGCAGTTTTGAGGTGCTTCAATCCTGGCTGGGCTTAAAACCACAAAATAAGCTAATAAAATGGGGCCATTAGTTTCAGCATTACACATTTATATGGGTTATTAAATTCTTGTAAAAGATATTTATGTATTGCTTGTTACTTTCTAACACAAATCATCACAGATCGCCTGTAATCTGAAGGAACACATTTGGATATCTCTTTTGCCCTTCAAAAAACTTTTCCAGAAATACCATAATACCAGTATTAGTAACAATGGGTCCAATGTCAACATCCATATGGATTTTTACACAGAGGAACACAGAAAATAATGCTTTTGTCTCAATAAGGTTGTGCAACACTTGAGAGAATTACAGCATTTGACACAGATTTGATAAGTCTATTTGCTGTGCAAGGGAATATTTTGCAGTGGTAGGGCAAGGAGACAATTTCATTCTTGGTGGAGTGCTAGTACACTCAGAAGATCTGCCCTGTGAGTGATTTTAATCCCTACTGTGTCTTCATTAGAGATGCTTCTGAAGTGCTCTGAAAGTATTTAGCACCTCTGCATACTCACCTTTCTACTGGTATGTATTTCTTACCCACGTGGCCCTTATCTCTTGACTTCCGAGTCAGCAGTGAAGTGATAAAAGTATCATGAGGACTGACTTCAGCATACAAAGCTTTCTTTAAGTAAATCTTTTCTCCTCTGTTATCCTCAGGCATTTAGGCTGGTGACAGAAGCATATCTACAACTGCAGATGGAAAAGATTCAAATGCCTCAACACAGGAAAAAGATACTTATTCACAAATATTTCTCTGTTTCTTAAACCAGTCTCTGAACTAGAACAGACTACAAAAGCAATGAGAGTAATATAATTCAAGATAGGAAACTAAGTATAAGAACTGGCATTACATATTACATGTTGATAAGATACATATCAGCCAAAACTAATTAGGTATACAAATAGAAAAGTAATTTAAACTTAAAGGGGACAAAAAAAGGAGAGAACTGGCCCTTACTGGAGCTTCCAACCCTTCAGGAAGATGACTATTATTGCCATAAATGCCTATAGATATGAGTAACACATTTATCTTCTGTGAAATTATTTTGAGGATTATGTACCTCCTTCCTTATTTTTCTCCAATCAGCTTGGCATCTGATTTCAAAGTAACTTGTAAATGCAGCGGTAAAACTGTGTCAAAAAGTATAATAACTTCTAGAGGTGACAGGTAAAGTCACTATTAGTCACACAGCTGGATTTTGCACTGAGATTTCTCACATCTTTCTTTTTAGGCACATGCTGGAACTGAATGTTTATCAGAAATACATTTTCTATATCAACCTTAGAGTGCAATTTTCAAGAACTAATTGAAAACACAAGAGTACTCATGATTAAAGAGATGTACATCCTCTGCTGTATTGTGTTACAGCTGTGCAGGTTACTCAGTACTCTAAGAATAGTTAACACCATGTGAAACACATACTTCAGTAGCTGACAATTTCTATAATATAACTAAGGCTCAGAAAATGAAAGGCAGTATAAGCACACATGTAAAAAAAATCTTTTTATGGTATTCTACAAAAAAATAAAATAGCCTTTTGGAAAACACCAGTATAAGAGTGAGTAAATATTTCAGTAACTGCATGCAGGTAAGCATAGATTTTTTGCTGAGAAAAAAAATATATAATCATGCTGCCACACTGATTTATTTTTTTTTTTCCTAAAATATAAAACCTATTTCAATATGTATCTGTGCTAGGATCTGAGCCCAGGATTCTTTGATAAAATCTTTTTCTGCATTAAAAAATGTTAGCTTTGTTGCATATGAATTAACCTCGCTCAAGTTATTCACGAAATTACAGAAGATAATTGCAGTGAAAAAAAGCAAATTGTTTTGGTTATGAAAATTTATGCAGACGTGTAAGAGAAAAAAAAGTGTTAATAAAAGATATCTGCCTATCTTTTAATTTTGCTGTTTTCAAAAAAATGTCTTCACACTATAGGTCAAACAGAAATGTGTATTATGACATAAAATGGGTGAACATCCCTAATTCTGTTTGTAGAGTAACAAATTGCTAGTAAAATTGATTTTAGGTGTAATTTATGCCATCTACTCTAAAAACTCATTGGCTAATGACATCTAGGCTTATTTTCATTATTCAATTTAAATGAAAAGTAAAAGGTAATATGGCATACTACATTCAGCATTAAAATGATAATAAGAAATGTTCTGTGGAGTTTACATAAGCTCATACATGTAGAGGTGACCACAGAAGCTAATGCTGTGTAGTGGAAATTGAATCAAATTGAAAATTAACGTATTAGTAAAAAGTTTCAAATTAATTCTTTCCATTTGAAATCAGCAGAGACAGCTGTAAAACCATGAATAGCCTGAAAAAGAATCCCAAAGGAATTTTACAAAAATTAAATCCATTGTTATTGTTGAAATCCATCCATCTACAGAGAGGCAGTGGGAGACACAGACTGCAAAAATTCTTGCATTCTCAGGTGCAAGCTGTAGTAGCATTTTCAGGCTCTGGAGTGGTGCTTCATGAGTGCAGCATACTGGTGCTCATTCTGAATACCGACGAGGTATTTTACTCCAAGTGGGCTGTATGCTGGCACAGATCCCAGTGACTTCAGTATCATTTTGCCACTGATCTCAGCAGAGAATTTAGACTTGAAATAATTGCACGCATGGCAATATGAGTTATCTATAGTTTTAGGATGATGTCCATACCTAAAACATCAATATTTTGTAGCTGAATTATGTCTTTTAGAGTACCATGATCTAAATTCAGTCTGGTGAGATTGAGTGGTCTTTATGTTACACTGAGTGACCCAGGTCTGTTTTAACACGACAAAACCTCAGAATTAGGACTTGCCACATTTTTGTCTGGACTGACTGTGCCATTGTGTGCAGCGTGAACTGTCTGTGAACCTGAAATACAAACACAACATAGAAGAGTATGGGCATGAGAAGGTGGCAGAGGGCTTGAGATCAGAAGCATAGGATGATGTCAGAGGCCCAGGGTCAATTAGTGGCCACGTCTGGAGTGTAACCTGTACAGGTGGTTTTACAGATGAAAACAGGAAACAAAGAATAAGTGCCCAATGAATGGAAAATGTACCACATAGAGTAGATCCAACAGAAAGTGGAATCAAAGACCAGTTTAGGTGGTGCTGTTAGAAAACACATGAAAATATCCCAAAACACCCAGAATTAAGGAGGAAGACACCCCACAGCTCCCCAAAACCACATTATATTCCTCCTGGAAAATGATTTGGACTAATGATTTGCCCAAATACCTCTTAGTTTTTTACTAATGAGAATTAGCTGCAGTAGTAATTTAGTTTTTAAATGTTAGCAATTACTAGAATACTAAGAATTACATTAATTAGAATTCTACAGTTATTAGAATGTATAGTTGTTAGAAAATTAGTAATTTTATGATTATAATGCTAACAGATTGGTATAAATACAATTTACTGATATAAACTCTGCATTGTGCTTATATTGTGAATTTCTTCAGCTCACACAAAACACATAAGAGACGCTATCACATATTGCATGTTTGATGAGAATCTGTATCTCCTGTGGACAAAGTTCAGGCACTAACAGAATCATGTCTATGAGGCTACTTATGACACAAACCAGTTGTATTCACATTTTAATGGCTTCTTTTCCTATACAGTCATATATTCAAATATTTATATGGTTTCTTTTACATTGAGTATAAATTATCCTCAAAACTCTTTATGCTGCTCATCACTGAAAAATCCTTTTGAGTTCACAAGTTTTATTGTTACCAGTTACATGTTTCACATGTGGCAAACAGATATTTGGAGTATTACTATATTTTATTTAATCAAAATGTCAACTTTTTCTCCAAGGAAACATGTATGATCAGAGTCACAGGGCATCATGTGAAAATACCAGCTGGTAACCCAGCTGAGGTACCTTGTTACTGACTGCACCCATTCAAGTGACTTTTATGTTCATATGACTGTAATCTTCCCAGGTATGGATCTGGACACCTTACTGCAAAATCTCCATACACCCTGAAAATCTTGCACTCAGGGTCTTAAAGGTACTTAATCATACAAAAAATTCAGATAAATGACTGAGGAGGGTTTTTTGAATCAACCTTCACACATTTCTCTGAGGAGATGAAGATCACAAAATAAATTGATTTTAATAAAGAAGAAATGTAAACATCTTATCCTCAGTTACTCAGAGCCTTAATCACTGAAATGTCCTTCCTTATTTACGTAAAATAATGATGAGTAATGTACATTTTCACATCAAATTAATCCCTTGCACTCAGTTGACATGTATTTCTTTAAAAGGCATGTTCAGGAACAGTTCTGCAACTATTCACTCTTTGGAGCAATGTTGCACACTTTAGTCATTGTACTTAGGAAAGAAAATAAACCAAACAAAGGCAAAAAAGGAATTCACCTTCTACTTTTCCTTCTCTAGTTCTGTTTTTGTTTAAAATAGAAGATACCTCTCTAAACACACAGGGGATAGAACAGATTATCAAAAAGAGCCAATTTGCATGCAAGCAACTGTCAAGTTAAAATTCAGACATTCAGATTTTATATAGGAACTCACTTCCATAGTGAGTTTGAATAAATCCTCAGATTTTCATGCAAGGATTTTGTTTTGCTGGGTTTTTTTTGTAGGTTTATTTTTCTTTTTTCTTGATTGACGCTATCATGAAACAAAGCTTTGTGTATAGCTTGAACCCACTTCTATCAGACTAAAAGATAGTTTAGCACAATGAGACTTTTGCAGTAATGTTAACTTCATTTGAACTTGGAAACAGAATCTGGTGTGGCAGGCAGAGCAGGGTAAAATCCTGCAGCTGTAACAATTTGATCACTGATTTTGTGAGACTGAATATGGATCACCTTCATTCTTCATAACAAATTTTTGAGATAGTTTTGTCTACAAATGTAATCCATAGCTGGCAGGATTAAGATATACCACAGAAGAAACTTTTTAATTTTTTCATAAAATCAGTTAAATATAATGAGATCTTTATGGCACAAATTAGGAAGGGAGCCAGAGCAAGCTGACTCACAGGAAACTGTTTCAGAGTTGAGTCTGTTTTAGCATACTAACAACAATAAAAGGGGTTGTCATTCTTTGACAAAAGACAATATCCCATGCTTATACAAATGGTGATAATAGTTGAATAAATAGCTAAAACTATATTTTTAAAGAGAAGCTTTTGATCTTAAGGACTTCAGAATGTTTTTGGCAAGTAGAAGTGGAGTGAGAAATGGTCATGCCTGTATCTGTACTTCATTCTTTTTTGTGGGTCTGGCAATCAGTACATGAGAATATAGAAAAAAAAATCCAATTTTCTCTTCTCAAAAGAATTGGATTAGAAGAAAATCAGATAGAATAAATAATTTGAAAAACTGATGTTCATCGTCTCAATGATGTGTCTTCTGTGGAACATTATCACAATTGTGTAAGATGCAAGAAATATGCTGAACAGAAGATATGAAAAAGCCTTTAATTCACTTACATGTGGTTATCCACATACTACTGATAAGGTGACCTAATGACAAGCAAAAACAGTATTGTGACATCCATGCAGTTGACATGTTATGAACAGTCTTTCAGGGAAAACTAAACAGTCAAACAAGGTTCCAATTTGTTGAAACAGTGGGAATCTGTGCTCTAACGCCTCTTGTATCCCTGCATTTTGTTTCATACATGGTCTTGAAAAATTTCACAGGTGCTGTTTTAATGTTACTGGGTTATCTAAGGATAACCTTGTGGTTGTTTGTGGTCTGAAACAAATAGGTATCACTTGCAAAATTCAGTTCCACTCCTATTCCGTGATCTGAAATTTGACACCATAATAAGAGGTTTGATCTAAGAATGCCTGAAAGTGGCAGTGAGTGATGATCTCGGGATGTGAAGAGAAAAACTTAAAAAAAAAAAAAAAAAGGATTGCAAACAGAGGAAATTGATTCAAGCAGCTGAAAAGTCATTAGAAGAATTTCAGCAGTAGAAAGTGTTAAAAAGAAAGTTCTACTCTACATGCAGTTTTTAGCATCACTCAAATTTATCTTTCTTCTGCCGCATTCGGCAGCTTTCCTTAAAATGCTTTTCTACGTTACACACTGGAAAAAAGGAAAAAAAAAAACTTAAGAGAGAATTCAATTTATATTTAGTGTAAAAGTAGTACAAAACCTTTTTTTCATGTGGATAGTATGGGCAATTTAATCTCACATCAATTTTGTACAGATGGTAAGTGATAGAAAGATAAAATATAAGCTATTGAAATTCTGTCAGGTCTGCTGGCATCCTGTTGGTGACAGTTATGGAAATGGATGAAAAGTTTCCAAAAAAAAAAATTATGTATTTACAGGTGCAGAACTTAGGTACATGTGTAATAAATACTGATAAAAGATAAGACGAGATCTGCAAAGAAATAGACAGTAGTTGACAGGTTCTGCAACTAACATAACAGTGATATGATTGACAAACTTTAGGTAATTGATTCTCAAAAAAGTTGAAAAATGACAGAAAAAGCACACGTATACAGAAACCTTTTTGATAAAGAAGCAGTTAATCTTCTCCAGAGCAGAGACAAACATCTTCAGTAACTGTTAGCTTACTGAAACCCTGCCTGCAAGCTAATTAATTACTGGCATTTATCAGTAATTAACACTGTCATCCTCATCTCATTTTAGTGGTAATTGGGTTGTTTTTCATGAACGTAAAACATTATATGGATGATTTGGCTTGAGCTTGGGTTTCAGCATGAGCTATTAAGAGAGGGGAAGATTTCTTTTTGGAGGATCATACAAAGACAAATGCATCAAAAGTAGACGATATTTACAAAAAATTGATAAATGATTTTACAAGTCTCAACAATTCTCTGAATTCTGTTAAGTGGGTGATTAGTTTCCCCATAAACTGAGCATTTTCTGAAGCAAGTAATGAGCCAATATCTTTTCCAGTTTATAATACCTGGATAATATGGTCTGGCAAGGAAATTCTGCAGGAGCTCAACACAAAATTGGTGTCTAGGAAAACTGGACCACAAGCTGATTAAATCAGTTCTCTGCTCTTTTTTTTTTTTCCCTGGTAGAACAGCCCATCCCTGGACTTTTGACACTTAGCAGAAGAGACTGATACAAATTATATGGTTCCTATTATGCCCAGTAAATTTCTTCTTAATGAGAAAAATAAAGGACATTAAAATTGTTAGATATCTGCTTCCTTGCTAATACTTTAAAATAATATTATAAAGATTTTTGAAGGAAGATCGTAAACTCTTATATGTGTGTTGCTTCAGTGAAAAATACAAATTTGGGCTCTTCTCCAAGTAATAATTATTTGTCTTTGATTCTATGATTCCATGGTAACTTTTTTTTGAAAATATCTCTGTTTCCCTGGGAAAGCACAGATGTGATCACACCCTGCAAACAACATAAATGATTAATTTAATATTTTTTTGCTGTCATTATTAAGAGGTAGAAACCTTTACCTCTTACAATTTCCTGAATATTTGAGCCTAAAGGAGATGTAACACACATTATCGCTGCAAGTCTCTAATTACTCATATCTTCTGGGATAATTTCTGTTTCTCTGTACAAAAATTAAAACAATAGCTCTTCAAGTTTAATTTAGCAATGTAATAAAACCCAGTTTCATGTAATTTCCTGTATTTGCGAAGTTTCGTTTCATTGGTTTTTCATTTTTTTCCCCTTTCAGCTTCAACAATTTTAGTTACAATGGAAATACAGATACAGAAATGTTATTAAAATACTGTGGACCACAGATGTATAGTCAATACTGTGTCTTCCTGTCTGTTCTATTCTGTCAATATTTTGTAAAAGTAAACAAGCTGACTCTTGATACACAAGTTGAAGATTTGCATGAAGCTGTTAATTCAATTGACTTAGACCTTATGGATTTATAATACAGAAAAAGAATCTCTTTAGACACTAGGTTTTCCAAATAATTTTGGTTCATATTATTATTTTAGAAAATGTACAGGCTTTATAGAAGATTTTGTACTTAGTAAGAGCAAAACTATTTTACTACATTCAATGAACTACCCAAAATCTAAATGCAGCCCCCATCTTGTTTTGTAGATCTCCAGTATTAATTTGAAAAATTCATGTCAAATTCACCATTTACTATATCTCTACATTGAACTAATCCTATTTGCAGTAAGATGACTTTAAAAAGTAGGTATAAAATTACACAAAACCTTAATATTTGTCTTGTTATTAATTTCTTTGCTTTCTAGCAACTTACAGTAATTTTTCTACTATATCTCGATATAGCAGCAAATTTTAAAACATCTTTAAAATATCTATTTATTGTAAAATATTTGTTTTGATGAATCACTTTCTTGATCCTGTTTTGTTGACAAATATTTAGCATTCAAAAAGTTTTCCTTCAGTATATCAGATGTATGGTAGATTTCTTAATTAGTATTCTGTTCATAGGTTAAGACTACAGATCTGCAGCTCAGCTTCTGGATCATTCCTGAAACAGTCAAGAACAATTCACAGTTTCAAAAAACTTATTTAAGTAAACTTATTTATTAAAATGCTTCTGAGACATGAACTCAGACGTAAATATAGTCAAGCAAGTTGATTTATAAAGTAAATGAATATTCACGGTCAGCATTTTTTATGCTCTCAAATCAACCTCCTGCTGCCAAGAGAAGCCAGTGGAACAAGTGCATCTTGCAACCTGCCCAGAGACTCCCACTTCACTCTCTGGCTTAATCAAGAGAGAGTGCAATCATTTAGTGAATTCTGAATGCTGTGTATCCAAAGAAAGAGACTTATTTACCTGCAAACATCTTTTCTCAATATTTTTTTTCCTTCTCTTGAGAGAGACCTAATTTCACCCATTTTTTTTAGAAGACTGCACCATGAGTTCACAATGAAATTATGCAAGGGAAATAAGGCTTTATGTTGTTATAATCATTAGCTCTATGAAGGTCAAACAAAGCTTCCCTTCCATAAACAGGACTGGCAAGCTGGTAACAGTGGATGAGAAGGCTGAAGTACTCAACTCTGTTATGGCCTTTCAATACTTGAAGAGAGCCAATAAGAAAGATGGAGAAAACTTTTTAGCAGGTCCTTGTAGGAGAAGGGAATATGTCCCTGATATGTAATAGCTGTGTTAATTACCCAATTCAGCCTCACCCCTGATGAGTCACAGCTACAGCCAATAAAGATAAGTGTGATAAAAGGGAGTGGGTTAGCTGATGGAGGGAGAGGTAGGTGGAGGTAATTATGAAGGATGAGGAATGGGAGAACCATGAAGAAGAAGGATTCTGGGAAGAGAGAATCACTGCTGTGAGGCCAGTCTGGGTCTGCAGTTAGAGCCTGTTGTTGGAACCTTCAGTCATAGTCTAGCTGGGTAAAAGCTTGCATTCAGAGTCTGCAAACTAATACATGCAGTCATACTTTAGCAGGAAATAACCAGCAGTCAGAGGCTGCAAGAGAAACCTACAGTAGGAACTTGCTGCAGCCAGAGTCAGTGAATAGTTGGGAGTCAGGATGGCTGAGCTGTAAAGAGGCATAAACCAGGACCCTTTTCATGCTGCGCTAAACAAGAAGTCTGTGTCTTGGCTCACTTCTACCCTCTGTCAAGAGGGCTGCTGCAACAGTCCTGTTATGTAAATACAAGAGGCAGTAGTTTTACACTGCTAAATTTAGATTAGAAATAAGGAAGGTTTTTACAGTGATGCTTGTGAAACACAAGAACACTTGCTCAGAGATGCTGCATTCCTGGAAGTATTCAAGGTCAGGTTGGATGGGTCTCTGAGCAACCTGATCTGGTGGAATATGTTCAGGGTTATTGCAAGGGGATTGTGCTAGACCATTACCTCTTGTCCTATTTTAGAGACCAAATACTCCCTCTGTCAGCGGGCAGCTGATACTAACTTGAGTGCAAGTGTGTATTTGCCTGGGGGTAGGACACATGGGTATCCATTGGATCTCTAGGCTCCATTCCAAGAAAAGAATTTTCCCTTTGCTTTTATGTAATATCTACCAGTCCTGGATGTTGGGTACAACCCAGTCAGCATTAGCTATCTATCTTAGACAATTGAATCAAGCCCCAATATCTTCCTCAGTCCCATTATTGTATGGAAAATTTCTAGTTAACTAAGGGACTGACTTGGTTTTAGCATAACAAGTGGACATTGTTGGGTTAGTTCATAGGCAGACATTGTACATGTAGATGCCTAAATTACAGTACCTCAATCTTGTCGCAAATTCTATTTTTTTTAAGTTTTAAAGCTGTTTTTCTTTGAGAATTTTAATTTACAAGTTGATAAAATGTTTAAAATAAAAAACCATAAAGCCTATGATGGAAAATATTACAATAAATTATTTGAGCAGATATGCAAACATGCAAATCCTCCACTAACTGAATACAGTAATTATTTACAAAATAGTGTTTCTGGTTATAAAATATCACTAACTTCACTTGATACTTTTTTATTTTTCTTGGTGCTATTTCTGAATTGAAGGCTCTGTGTTCATAACATTTCTAGAACAGGATCAGTAGGTTGGGAAATTGTGTTGCAATGCAATGCTATTGGGATACTAAAAACTGATTTGGTCTATGACTTCTTAGAGGAAAGTACATTCAAATACTATTTAATGGGACTAAAAATTATCCTCACTAAAAAGACTTGCTTTTTACTTTTATGGAAAATATTTGTAAATCATCTGAAATTAAAAACAAGCAATTGGAAAGGTGGAGGAAAGATGTGCTTTAAAAGCTTTGGAGTTTGTTCTGAAGAAAAGAATTGTGTCTTTCACTACTCAAAGATTGAATACCAATCATAGTTTATAATTTACTTGGCAAGGCCACATATTAATAAAAATCTTTGAAGTTAAAAATGAGCTGGTAAGTTCACAATTTTATTCTCCTTAAGTGAAATGTGTTTCAACATTTATGCATATTCAGATCATATGAAGT
Organism: Trochalopteron elliotii; assembly: GCA_024734555.1. NCBI lineage: Eukaryota > Metazoa > Chordata > Aves > Passeriformes > Leiothrichidae > Trochalopteron > Trochalopteron elliotii. The sequence continues at coordinate 7,297,758 of JANPWX010000013.1, forward strand.
TAATTTTATATCATTATTAAGGACAAGATGGGTTATTTATGTAGTGTTTCATAAGATGTCAGTTCAGTTTATGCTTTGGGTTTGTTTTCTTTCCTTTGGCTCTGTGGCATTTGCCTCTGTATGAAATGGGATTCACTTTTAGAAATAGATTTTTTTTTTTCAATCAACAATTTTTCCATCTTTGGGACAAGATCCTGAAATTATGTAATTTAGTTGTACCCATGAACTCAACTATATCACAGAAACAGAGCAGAACAGAGATTCACAGTAGCAGGGTCTGTCTCCCTCTTACAAACCAAAGTGCATTAAAATTAGCTTTCATAGAGACTTTAAACTGGGAAAGACCTAAAATAGGTGCTTATCCCATCTTTCTGCTTCAAAGAAGTAATACCTGCATCTCTAATTGGTCAGTTCCTAAACATTTCTACAATAGTGCATCCAAACCTTCCCAGACATACTAAAAACTAGAGTTTTATTATCTTGCCATAATATTTTACCAGTAACAAAGAAGACTCAAGACTATTTATGATTTACTGTATCCTCACCTCTACTTCTGCAGAACTAGTTAGTGGGTAGTTTGCTGTTGATAGCCGTTATTTCTGCCTAAACTTAGTGTACTTCATGAAACCTATAGAGTCATGCAAAATTTCACCCTCTTCTTCATTCTTTCAGTACGTAAAAATCCCCATGATGCAGTGCCAGAGTCTTTAGCTCGCTAAGCCACCACAGTACTACGCTGAGAGCAGGACACATCTCCTGAACAGACGATGAGATATGTGGCTTAGAGCCTCTTATGCTACAGCACTAGGACCTTCAGGGCAGTGCAGGTTGAGAATAAAGAATGAGGGGGAGGTCTTCTGTTTGTAATCTGAAAGGGTTTATTCTTCCAGAGGTTTAGGGACAGAAAGACACCAAATGCAGGTTGCAACAGCTTATAAACCGGGGAGGTCCAAGGGGCAGGTACCAAGCCTTAACCAATAGGAAGAGGATAGAGGAAGAGGAGGAATTTCATACTTCAGGAACCTATGGGAAAAGAGTGGGAGGAGGACAGGTCACATGGACTGATGGGGTGTCATGTTTTGGGGGGATTCCAAGGAGGAGTTTAAGCAAGGGTCGGCCCAAGGGAAAGACTGACATAGAAGATTCAAGAAAAAGAGTCAGGGTTAGGTGACACTGATAACTTAGAGGGAGAAAACAACCTCTGGGACAAACCATTAATCTGGGGGGAACACATGGGGACAATGAAAATTCAAACACACTATGACACCCCTGAATGGTAATTCTATCCTCTAATGTACTTGAAGTTTATCCTACTTTGATATCAACATGAAAAACCAATAGTCGTATTCATGACTTCAGGTCATTAAGTCAAATACTGAAAAACAGCTGTCCTGGTATAGTGCCATAAGAATTTAATTTAATGGATTTTTCCACTTGGACAGTGAATCATTAATATTCTCTGAATGCATATTCCCAAATAGTTTTGCAATCCACTTGTCATAAATGTATTTAAACAATTTTCTTTTGTGTGCATATGATGTTGACACTAAAAAATTGTAAAAAACATTACTGAAGCTAAATATAAAACTCTAATGTATTGCTTCCTTTTTGTCTGTAAGGTCTGTTACATTATCCTGGAAAGAATTAAACTGCTTTGACATGATTTGCTCTTGAATAATCCATGTTGGCTGTTGCTTACTGAAGGTCTAAAGTGCATGGACTAAAAGGCTGGGACTTGTGAAGTCAAAAGAGAGGTTGCCTTAGGATGACACAGCCCAATACCTCTTGCTATTTCTGTAGTAAGGCTTAGAAAATGTTACCTGTTCTGGGGATTTTGTAACAAATTGTCACCTGGCATTATTCTTTCACAAGTTGATTTCCTCTGTTGAACTGATGTAGATGAACATAGAATGGCTTTAAATTATTTGGAAAGCTGAGAGATGCCCTTTTTAGTCTCAGTAGAAATTTGAAACGAAGAGAGTATTGGTTGACTATGTGGAGGGACTGGCATTCGATGAACATTGTTTTCTTAGGTTACTAATATATGAGGATGGCAATGGCCTAGGTAAGGAAAAAAAGTCAAACCCTGTTGCGTGCAAAAATAATTCAGCTATCTAAAAGTATGTTCATTCTTTTCTTTTTTTAGCTCACAAGTTTAATAGTGTCAGACACTTTCATGGTTTCCATATGTCAAATTGTCAGAGTCTGTCCAAGGATGTGATATGTCTCATGACTGTCTCCAATGATTGAGGACTGAGACCCCAGACTCTGAAAGGAGCCCCTGGCCTGGTTGAGGTGGAACATTTGCCAAGTCTCAGAGGACTGGTATGCATCTCCATGAGAACGGGATGCAAGAACAATGGAACTGGTCACAGTGGACTGAGCCAAGGCTGCCTGTCTAAACTGGTCTGTCTGTACCAGAGGTACGGTTTGCAGCTTCTTCCTGAGCACCCAACCTCAACACAGGTGGTTCCCGCTTTGGCTCTGTGCCCCTCACTTTGGTTGCCGCCTTGACCAACCTATAAAAACTCTGGAGACCCCCACTCACTTTTGTGATTACCCCACTGGAGAAGTTTGCTTCTATAGGCATCTTTAAGCCTCGAGGGCTCGTTCCTCCACGTTGGTAGCTATAATCCCCTTCCCCTCTTTCTCTGTCTTTCTTACTATTCTTAATTTCTCTCCCCACTATTGCATTTGTTGGCACTAAATAAAGGTGCATTTGTGATTGAGCAAGCTGAGTTGTCCCCTGCTGTGTCTTTTGCGCTCTGAGATCCTTAAAACGAACCATCATGAACCCTGCTTGCATTAGTGGATCGTGACACTAATAACCAAGGGACTATTCTAAGCAGAAGAATGTACTAATTTATTCATTTTTGGCTTCTCAAAAATATTCTCTATGCACTGTATATCAGCTGGAAAGAGCTATTAGATCTAAAGCAGAGAAACCTGTGAGATGAAATTAAAGGACAGATACAGATAAATTCATATACGCAAAAACTTAGATAAGTTGAGCCAAACACAATTACAAAAGTAAGATTCTTTTTGGACTTTAATCTGTGTGAGGACAGGGAATAAAGGTCTAAAGCCTTGGCAGGGGTTTATGGATAGGTAATATCCATATATAAGAGCCTGAGGCCATCAAACTTAGTTATCACTCCTTTTTTAAGCTAAGAACTAAAATAGAGGCTTTGATGCTGCTGTCAGCTGTACCAGAAGGGCTGGCTGCTGACAATAATGCATTTGGGAAATGAGATCCAAGGTAAATTCTTGTTCTGCCCAATCCTAACTGCATCTTCTGAGAAAATGCTACAACTATGTTTGAAGGGAGAAAATTTGGAAGAATCATTTCAAATTTTATCTAGAACCTAGAAAACAGAAAAATTGGTGGTGCTCAGTGGATTAGCAGTCTATCACATTACTGAATTTTTCCTCCATGGTGTGAATCCCCACAATGCCTCTTACAAGTATATCTATATTGGTCAGCAGTACACAAACAACCAAACCCCAAACAAAGCAGCAAAAAAGCAAATCCTCTCTTAGTGCTTCTCTGTAATGCTGTGCCACTTGACTTCTCCAGTGAGAGATTAATGTCAGCAAGTGCCTCCTAAGAAGCACAGACTGAGTCTTTGGGGTGTTGGGGTGCAGCCGTGCTCTCTGATAGATGGGAGTACCTCCATGGGAAATATTTTTTTCCATGAACAGTTTGGAGCATAGCACAAGCTTCTGAAAATAAATTTAGGTGGCAGAAACAATATTTTAGGTAATACCATGCTTATATAGTAAATCTGAAAGACTGTGACATTGGATTGCAAAGGTCATATTGTGGTTATAGCCTTGAATTTTATTGCCAAGCAAAATTAATGGAATTAACTCCATAAATGAAATTATCGCATTCAAGAATGAGCACAAAAATATTAAGTAGGGAGAAGACTCTTATCCTGCTCTTCCTTTTCTATTCTGTGTGTTTGTTTCATGATCAACATGGAAGACTCAGAAGTGAGCTTTGTCTTACAAGAAATTCTCTGTAAACAGAGGCAACAACTGCAAGTGCTCCATGTACACTTTCTCCTTTCTTAGGTGCTTCATGGTCTGCAAATAACTCTGCCTATAGCTCTTGGAGCTTTTATAATTTATACTTCTAAATGAAATTGAATAATAGAAAAAAGGTAAAAATTGTGAGTGGAGAAGGAGCTGCAAGTCTCCAGCATGTAACCTTACATTCCACACAAATTTTAACCAATGTAAGTGTGTAGGGAGGAAGAAATGTTGACTTCTGGGGGCTGGTGCTTTTTACTCCTTCATTACTGTTTGCTTTTTGGCTGTGTAGCATACTCAGCTTAAATTGGGGTTATATCTGCCTCCTCCTTACACAGAGGAGTATTGTATTACAGTCTCAGAGTACAGCAGAAAACCTCACTTTGTGGGTCACTTCATGTGTTTTCAGAACAGTAACCAATGAACTGGACACGAATTACAAATATTGCAACTCTATCAAAATTCATTGATAATCTTTCCCATGAAATTTTGCTTTTCTATCTGTCTGATAAAATTGATCTCAGCTACTCAAATATTCATGGAAAATAAACATGAAAAGGTAAAGAATGTGGCTGAGCTGAAATTTGGTCTAGAATCTCAAGAAGCATTTCTCAAGTTCCATTTCTGTTCTCTTTACTATTCAGCTAGTTGTGGTAAGAAAGCTAATGTTCATGTTGCTTTTAGCTGCCAGCATTTCTGCTAAAACAGTAGCTTTTAGAAACCCCAGGGAATTATGTAGATGGGGAGAAAACATGCAAGAGAATAAAATTGTCTTTTGCATCAACCTCTCCTAGTTTTATCTTTCTTCTGTAAAGTAGCTAAGAAAGAAGACTCAAAACTGTATGTAGAAAGAAGGTTTTAGAAAGTACAAAATTCTTCCACAATAGGCCAAACCTCTGGTACTTTGGCTACTACCCATATTTAGACTTATTTTGATTTGCTGATTTCCTTATGCAGTCCTCAATAAGGAAAACATGGTGTGGGATTATTTTTCTCTGAATCCTGGTACCTCTCTTTAGGATCAGTTTATTGAGTCATCATTTGTACAGTGCAAAGAAACTCTGCATGAGATATATTGTCAGTTTGAAAAGTAAGAAGCAATTATTTACCAGTTCAGTATGTGCAGAACATAGCTAAGATTTGATGATTTAATGAGCTATTAGCTAAGCATTAGTCTCCTCACCAGTACTCTTAAGGCATGGTAAGAGTTTCTGCTAGCATCATGGTTGTCAGCCAGAAGGCTCAAAGCCACCCCTAATCACTCCTTGAAAAGGTTCTCAGTGAAGCAGCTCTGAGTTGCCAGGTGTCACCTGCTCTGTCATCACTGGTGACACTGATAGTCTCAATTTGAAGCCCCTGTGATTCCTAACTACTCAATAATCTGTACAAGTTATGTTTCAGTATTTTATATTTTTTTGTGCTAGTGCTTTTCTCCTTGGATGCTTGAGCTGCTAATTATCTCGTCTCAATAGAGCTACCTCTGGCTATAATTTTCTCTCTCTTATTTTTCTGTCCTCTTTTCTCATATGTCTCTAAACAAAGAACTTTTTCAGAAATCAAATACCAGGTTATGCTGCTGGGCCAGATCACAGCTGGGTCTTGAATTCTTGGCTGTGCAGCACAATGGAAAAGGGGTTTAGAGCAGTATTTACAAACGAAGAGGTTTATAAGCTTTATATGCAGCTTTTGTCTAAGTGAAAAAAATCAACAGGCAATCAAAATATAAACAGTTTAATTATGAGTTTTATAAAATGAAAGCAAATCTTTCTTCTTCTGGAATTTGTGCATCTAGAAGAATCTATTGAAACAAAGATGCTTGAAATTTGAGGGTTTTCAATTTTTAGTGTTTCCAGCTTCAGAGCCAAAAATTCTGACAAAATAGCTTTGATATGTCACATGGAATAACATTTGCAGCTAATGTGAACAAATTTCTGATAGATTATTATGCAAAATCATTATGAGCAGGGAAGCTGTTGACTGTGTGCAGGAAAATGTGTGAATTTATTTGAAGTTTTCTTATTCATAAAAAAGTTTGCATTTGCACAGTAATAAAAGAAGGAAAAAGAACTTTAAATATTTTTTTCAGAGAAAATGATATCACAGATGAACACAGGAAAAAATGAAAAAGCTGTCACTTTATCTAATCAGAATAGTTACAACAAGTTCAAACTGTTCAGATTTGACAAAACCAGAAACATTTATATATTTATAAATAATATATATGTATACCATATACAATATATATTATTAATATTGCAACTTTGCTATGAATAACATGAAGCATTCAAAAATTGTCAAAGACTTTTCTTTAGCTGCTACTTGTTTCAAGGGTCATCAAAGAGAAATCAAATAGGAAGTAATTTCACATATTTAATTTACATATTTTTTTGTTAGTTGCTTTCAAATTCAGGGTATCTATTTGTAACTATGATAAAACAAGACTGCATTTCTCTTCATACAAAATGAACTCTTGAACATTAAAGTAAAACCTTATTTCCTTCAAGTCAAATTTCCTTACTTTGCTAATAGCTAAAAAACTGGTAAGAAGTGTTCATGCTCCACCATATAAGAAATAATAATAAAAAAATCTCAAAATGATTGTGTAAGCTAAACATCAGCTATCATCACATATAAAGATCCCAGCCTTAAATTGATAATATATCTATTCAGAAAATGCCCAGTGAGATGATCAGCACCCTTTTCCTAGTACACCTCCCGGGTGATAGATAACTCAACATATGGCTCATTTGTTTGGCTGACTGACTTTATTATTCTCACTTTCGCAAATGTTGCATGTTGCATTGAATTACTGTTAATCATCTTCCAGGTACCAGCAAACACCCTCCCAGTTCATGTTACAGACCTCATCTCAGCTGCCTCCTTTGGAAAGAAGAATGCTGTAACTCTGAACAATGGGTATAATGAAATATCATAACTCTTTTCTAGGAAGAATAATGTATGGTACCACCTGTGCTAGTAAAGCCATACAGAGCAAGATTTGTTATATTAAAAGGATGCAGCTGCTTCAGATTGCCCTGAAGCTCAGTGCTTTGACTATTATTCTTTATAATTTTGGGAGTCTATTTACCTAGAGCACCTAGATCTAGTAAAATGTAGATACAGATATAAATATCTGAACTTTTTTTTACTCAGAATTTTCTTCTTCCTTGTGGTCAAATGTCTCTCAGCCATACCTGGGATGTTGATAGCATACAACTAATGCAATCCTTTTTCTAACTGGAAACACAAGTGAACTCTTACTTTACCTTTTCTTCAGAGGTGAAAGGATGAAAAACTCCAAACTGTTAACTAATTAGCTGCACCTGCATTGCTTGGAGTAGCTCTAATGAATTTTCACACACTTTATTTAGCAATCTGCATAAGGCTTACACTTTTTTTTAAATGGGGGCTCCAGAGAGAACCAAGGGACATCCATCCTGACTGTTTCTTTCTGAGTTTAGATTAGTAAATAAGTAAAGATTCACAAGCTATTCCTACCCCCACACTGGATAAATAAAGGTGTACTTTCTGTGGCAGGGAGAACAGAAAAGGGCACCTGAAGCCCTGAGAAGAGGCAGATGGGGAGGTAGGGAAGGCTATGAATCAAAATCTTCTGTTATTGTAGAGTAAAAAAAAGTTCATAAGAAAGGTGAATTTAATTATGTTAATATTGATACTGTTGCATATACCTGGATCCTACTCTTTATGCATATATCAATAAGGGCTCTACATTTGAAATAAATAAATCCCATATTTAGAGGGATATGTTTAATCTATTCAGCCCTTCAGGCATTCAACCACTAATACCCCTCTACTCCACTTGTTAGGAAGACATTAATTTCCTTCCCCATCTTCATTAGGGCTTATTGTTTACTAAATATGAGAAAAAAACCCACACAAATGTGATTGCTCCTGTGCTTCTGCCCTTTGCATGGGTGCTTTAAGGTGAGTTACTCTATACCTACACAGCCAAAACACTCAGGCAATTCTTTAATTGCCCCCTCAGTCATTAAAAAGATAAAACTAGACTTCAAAGGCATATGTGGGCAGGAATAATAAATCACAGGAGAAATCAGAAAATTATTTCAAGATCTTATTATAGAACATGCTTTTTTCTCTCTCCCATGGAGCATCCCTCTTGTCAGACACACTGTTGCAGATTACTTTGCACCCTAGCCTGGCTGGCACCTTTCCTACCTTGCACATCCTTTATTTAATAGTTGAGCTGTAGTCAATTTTTCTACTCCCATGCCCATGAGGTAGTCATACTGCCTGCTCCTTCATTTCTCAGTATGTCCATGCCTATTAGAGCTGATTACCTGGGAGAAATTGCTCCATCTGTCATGCCTATTAATATGCAGGTTTCTACTATTTGGTTCCTGGTTTTGTAGGGTGTTTGTGTTGTTGCTGGGTTTTTGGAGGTTTTTTTAAAATAAGTTTTTAACTTTTTCTTGTTTCATTAAAGAGAAAAAGAACACCACAAATCAATGTTAGCACACAAAGAAAAATCTGTCATCACCAGTAGAAAAATCATTACATGATCACTGCATTATCAAAAAACAAACTCACCTCAAATTTCCTTCCATCACTGGGGTAAACACTAACATGTCAATAACACAGTGACAGTAAGGATTCTCAAAAACATTGTCATGATATAGTTTATTTGTTGTTGCCTGCTTTGTCTGATAATCAGTAGTATAATGTAATTCAGTTCAGAAAGAACTGTTAACTACTGTTGAAAATGATCAAATATGTTTTAAAAAACTCCAGAAATATAGAAAGCAATATTTTATAGACTTTTAGGTACATCAGTTGAAAGGTATGCCTAAATATACTAATTTTAATAAACATAAGACCTTTCATAAGAGGAGACATTTCCACAGTATGTCCTTTGCCTATATTACTTTTCAATGTGAACTCTAAATCTTTTATTCCTTTTTAAATTTACTTCCTCCTTCATAAAATCTGACCTTCCATGGATGAGTTTTTCTTACCTTTCCTCAGTTTCTTTACTTATGTCTTCTGAATGCATTTGGTATTCTTCTGCCTCCCTATCTTTTTCAGATAGTCATCTATCCCTAAAATAACTCAGTAGTTACCTTTCCTGTATAATGTTTTTCTAGTCTCATATGTCTGAGTATTGCAGTTCAGATAAATACAGGGAACAAGGAAGACGAAACATTATGCAAAATGGAAATACAAATACTTATTGTCTGGAAAGAAATATTAACCAGTTTCAGCTTCTTTGACTATGTATTTTGCAACAGAAATCATGAAAGCCCATCAAGGAATGCCTTGTTCTCTTTACTATGGACAGAATGTTTGATGCTTTGAGAACTTATCACAATATGTGCATGCACCTCTGTTACATTTTTGAAGAGATTACAGATACTATTAATTTTCTTTAGGAAGCACTTGCTTGATTTGATTAATTTGAGTTAACTGTACTGTGCTATATATAACCTTTGCTTTTATTAAGTGGTGAGCATTTGCTAGGATTGCATTTCTTTAACCGTTTTGCATATTGTTCTTTTGACTGTTTTCATGCATTACAGTTCTGAGCTCCTCCTTCTCTTTGCCAGCCTTCTCAAGGCTAGAATTATTTGTCCATTTTCCACAGCTGTTTTTTCCTTTTTATTTTGAGGATATCCAAAACAAGGTGTCAGTTGTTTAAATCATAGTTTAATAGTGGCAAGGTCATGGGTTTGATCCCTGTAAATGCCATTCACTTTAAGAATTGGACTTGATGATCCTTGTGGGTCCCTTCCAATTTAGAATATTCGGTGATTCTGTGATTCTGAAATCAATACAAAACAAAGCCCCATAAATAATGCTTTTCACAAGTGCTACTATGCTACTATGCAGCATTCATGGACTTTAGAAGAAAATAATGTCTTGTACATGAGATGGCTATTAATAGCCAAAAGTACCTCAGAAAATACAGGTCAATGGTAAAAATACCTTTTTGAAATAAACCCATGGGGTCATCAATTGGTACATTCCCAGTTGTCCAAAATCTGTTAAAATCAGACCACCATCAGTCTCATGAAACCCAAGATACAATTTCCCAAATTCTAGAATTAAGGCCTGCATATTAGTTTTGCCAGGCAAGCAGCTAAGCGTGCCATCACACACTCACTGGCCCAAACTGACAAGTCCTCAACCGATCTCTGAGCAGCAGCCACCTTGGAAGACAAACAACACCCCTTCCCCATTTACCCACTTACCATCTCCCCTTAATTTTAATTGCTGAGCATGACATTGTAGGGTATAGAATATCTCTTTTACCAGTTTGGGTTAGCTGTCCCAACTTCTTGCTTACCCTCAGACTATTTGTTCAGGGGACAGAGTGGGAAAAAAGAAAATCTTGATGCTGTGCAAGCATTATTTAACAATGTGCTGCCAATGGCTTTAGGCACAAATCCAAAACACAGCACTATATGGGCTGCTATGAAATAAATTGACTTTGTCCCAGTCAGACAGTGTACCTATGTTTCTCAAACATCTTTAAATTCTGGAATGTCAAGTGATGCTTACCTAATTTACATCTTTACCACTTACTATACTGGCAAATCATGCTATTTGTTATTCTGTATTTCTTTTTCTTCATAAATTTCAATACCCAAATTATAAGTTAATTGTGCTGTGTTTGTGAAAATTCTTGCTGTGACAATGTGAAGAGATTTTGTAAGCAAGAATTCATAGAAAATTAAACAAAATTTGAGATTCTAGTTTAGTTTTTCCATAAAAATGAGGCTAAAGAAAAAAACCAGTAACTTCCTATTATTATGAAAAATATTCAAACTTATTTGAACACTTTGGACTTTAATTCATTTGAATGAACTATTGAGAAGGTCAGTACTGAACTCACTTAATGACATCTAATATCTGTTTTTTGTGGTGGGAGGCAAAATCTGTCAAACAAAAGCTAAAAGGGCTTCATTTTGCCCTCATGTTCTCCGTGGGCTCTGCAGAAAGATCAGTGGGGTTATGCAGTGGCTACCCTCTAAACTATAACAAATCTGCTCATCCTAGCTTTGAAATTGTAGGAGGTCACATTGGCTCAAACCAGTTTTGCTATCCAGCTGCTTTTGGTGCAGTTTTTGTTGATTTTCCACTTGCCTCTGCTTGCTCTCACTAAGAAAAGAGGTTTTCCTGCCATCTGCATCATTAATCCATCGCCATGCAGTAAAATCTCTTAATTCTGCTCTGGACTTTGTGAGTGCCACCAGTTTCCATCATCTCAAAAAGCAATTTAACGAATTAGTATTAGTGCTTATTGTAATTCTGGAGAGAAGGACACTCAGAGTTCTTAAGGTATTGCTTAAAACACCATATATTGCAGCTATGAGGAGAAATAAAAAGAGGATAGCTTAGATAATCTTATGCCTCTTCAGGTGTCAGGGGATCTCAGGATCTGCAGCATCAGATGGACCTCCTAGTGATGCAGATCATGCTGTGCAGAGACCATCCATGGAGAAGTTTGCAGACACATTAGGTTTTGCAGCTCTTAGAAGATTTTCTTAACAGAAAACAATCCTGTCCATCAATTCTAGCACTGATGAAAAGGATGTTCTCATGTGAACAGCTTCTGCTTCACTTTAAGGTAACGGCAAGAGTATGTACGTGGCATAATTGCTAATGTCCACAGGGCATTGCCTCAGAGCCCTCTGCTGTATTCACTGTTTGAGGACATCAGGTGTCAGCCCACTCCAGAGGCTCAGGAGAGACTTTTCCACCCTCTGCACCTGCCTGAAAGGAGGCTGCAGCCAGGTGGAGATTGGTCTCTTCTCCCAGACAACCAGTGATTAGGCAAGAGGGCACAGTCTTAAGCTGAGCCAGGGCAGGTTGAGGCTGGGCATTAGGAAGAATGTGTTTGCAGAAAGAATGATTATACATTGGAATGGGCTGCCCAGGGAGGTGGTGAAATTACTGTTGCTAAAGGTATTTAAGTAAAGACTGGATGTGGCACTTGGTCCATGGTCTGATTGATGGTGTGGTGTTCAGTCATAGGTTGGACTTGATGATCTCAAAGGTTTTTTCCAACCTGGATGATTATGTGATTCTGTAATTGATCTTCCCCCGTGTATCTGTTGCCAGGATCTTTTCAACTGCTGGCTTTCCATTGTGCAAAAATTTAGAAAATGAAACAAGGAAGTGTTTGATCTGTGGTTGCTGCTTCTTGCCAATCTTGCTTTTATCTGCTTGAACACTAGAACCACACTCACATGTGTGGGACTTGAGCTGGTGGGGGCCAAAGGCCAGCCAGCTCTGACTTGTAGTGAGTCAGGAATAAATTCAAGGCCATGGATATCCTTCCTTTAAGTAAAATCAAGTTAGAAACCTCTACCCAGAAAACCCTAAGGTTGCTATGTTAATTAGCCTAAGTTCTGCTCCCCTATTGGCTAGTTGTGTTCCATATATGGTTATGTTGCTAGAATGTTCCTTCCCTAAGGTTATGTATATTGCTCTGCCCTTCATTTTTCTGGTCTTCAGTTGGTTACCCCCATGGAGTTCTCCTGGATACTGTGCATGGTTTTGGGGCACCATCCCTATTTTCTTTTATGTATTATCAAAGTGTTCATTTTCTAGTGCCAACTGTTGTTCCCCCTCCTAATTATTTTCTCAACACCCTCTGCCTGAAGTCACGGAACCTAAAGGTTTGTCACAGATACTCACTGTGACACACGTGTAGAGAAAAAAACTTCCTACTGATGAAAGGAAGGACACAAAATGCTTCCGTTTGTGACCTTCTATGGCCATTTGGAAGACTTCAACTTGGCCTGGGAATTTATACACAGTCATAGCAATGGAATAAGCATTAACTTGAACTGAAAAATTCATGAAACTTTATGGTCTTTTCACCATTTCATGAAGTCAGCAAATTTCTGATGCTTTTCAAACATGAATTCAGGATTTTGCCTGGAGGTTTTCATTGCAAAAATGCTAATCTGATTGGGAGGAGACAGAGATGCAACCCTGCTTTTACTAATTATTTGTATAGAAAGAGGCAGTAAACTTGTACTTTTTAGATGCCGTATTTGCTTTAGACACTTTAAAACAAATTAACTCTATCAAAGTTCCCGGAATATCTTCAGATAGATACTGAAATCACTGAGATTATAGTTTGGTAAATAGTTTTAAACAGTTTAAAAGTCAAAGCAATTAAAAGAGGGTACTTTTGCTGCCAAACTTTCCCAAAATTGTGTATTCTGCCTGGACACATAATCCTTACCTCCCTGGTGCCATGGATTATTTTCACATCTCAGTACACAGTCCTTGTGAAAATAATGTACCCTTTTAAAGATACACTAACATTTTATTTTTAGGATGAATATGATGTGATTAAGGTTCCATAAAGCAGAGAAGCTAGAATGATCTCTGCTGCTTCAGCTTACAAAACAAATTTTTTTTTCTTGCACTTTTCTTCTTTATATTTTTTAAAAGTGGCACAGAAACCATTAGCAGCAGCATTTCTCATAACAATAGTGATGGCAGCAATAAATTCCATATTACATCCTACAATCGATATGAAACACCTCATTTCTTTGAAGGTAAAACATCCAAAATAAATATTTAAAATTAATAGGCGGTTTGCCTTTGAAATTAGTCCATCCATATCCCCTAAAGATTGATACAATGGAACTTAATCAATCTAGCTCTATCCAGCTAGTTTCCTGCTGGTTCTGATGAAAGGAAATAACCACATACAAAGGGTCATTCAGTCTGCCTCTCATGCATATTTATTTTTTGATAGGATTCCTCCCTTGAAGATGCAGATTTATTTTTTTCCGTGGCTCCCCCAACCCTGCCCATGGCTCAGGGTCCCATTTCCGCTCCCTGGGCCAATGACGCTGCAGCAGGGCCTGTGCAGCTCCCCACAGCTCTGCCCTGCCTGGCCATAATCCCTGCAAGTCTGACTCACCTGGGGCCATGTCCCAGTCCAGCCTTGGCCTATTCCCATCCCCATGGACATATCTCATGCCTGGGGCAGCCCCTGTTGCTTCCATTTACTCTGCTCTTCCCAAGCTGTGCTGATGTTTCCTGAAGTAAGAAAGGATTTAGGAGAGAGATTTGAAAAAAACTCCTATGTCTCCCTGTAGCTTTCCTGGAGCTCTGCAGAGAACTCTAAGTGGCAAAAAAGTAAATAAAAAGATAATTTCCTTCCATTGATTGAGCAACCGGTTCTGATATGAAGAAAAAAGGATTTACAGCAGCTCTGAAATTTTTCCTAGCCTGCTATCTGTGGGGCCAATTCCAAATCCACAAAACCTTTGTAAATTTACTGCCCATAAAAATCCTATTTTATTCCAGTTTCATTCCTTTCTACCTCCCTTCCTAATTATATGAGCTCATACTGGTTTTTTTTAATACTGCGTTTTCATCAGTTAAGATAAATAAGGAGCTTTACACTCTTGAATACTTCCTCCCATGTGCTTTGGTGGATCTTGTTCTGGGGATGGGTAGACAACAACATGGGAAATGATCCCTCCAATCTGTGCAAAAACTGTGCCTTATGAAGAGGCTTCTTGTGATGATGAAGAGTTTTTAGGTAGCATCCATTTTATCAACTAATTCAAGCTAAGCTATGAATTATCCAAGAATAGCAATTAACCTGAATCTTGACCTACCTGTGAAATGACTGTTGAAGATCCCTTGGGGTAGACAAAGCCACTAATCAAATGCAGTAGTGTCAGCCAAGCCAGGAATATTTTTATAAGATGAGTTCTCTAATTTTCTTTTCCTGATCTCTAAAAGACAAACAAAAATAAGCCTGTGACACTAAGCCTAGCCAAATCAGAACACAAAATATAGCTTTATTTACTCTCTGTCAGACCAAATTTAAACTGTTCAGAGTTGATTTATAATTTTCTGCTTACAGTAAATACTGTTTATGATAGAAAATAATCAATTTCTATCTCATTTTATTAGAGATAAATAGATTTTGTGTATTAACCCCAGAGATAATGTATGTAAGAAATAAAGTATGGTGATACTTTATAATGCAGCAGGAAAAACCAAACCAGTGAAAAATAGGAAGGAACTCAAACTCCTCAGCCTCAAAACAACAGATTAATAGCAGCAAGAATAAAAACTATTCTGATGGAAGTGCAAAGTGGAATTTTTTTTTGTCAAAATTAAGGGAGAAAGAAAGAGAAATGCATCATTATGTAAAAAGCCCACTACTGAGATGACATTTCAATAATTGATAGCTTATTAAACTAAAAAGAAATTAAATAGAAAATAATTTGAAATGTGAGTGTGAGATAAAATACCCAAAACTGAATATATACTCTATATATATCTAGCATGGGCAGCATTTAAATGAATTCTTTATACAAGACGGAGGAGGAAGATTTTGGCAGTGGTGTTATTTTGTATGGAGATAAAATTTTTTATATGGGTATCATCTATATCTGTTGAACTGGAGTTTCATCTGAAAGACACAAGATCCAAGAACGTTTTTTTTTGTTTGTTTGTTTTGGTTTGGTTTTGTTTTTTTTTTCCACAAGCCATGTTGCTGCAGGAGAAAATATTCTCAAATGCCAGGAAAGAAAAGAAACATTATATGAGTTTATTTTTTTATACTGCTTGTATATAGGAGACAGAATATATTCCATCACCATTACTTATTTGTTGTTCCCCCTTTTTATTAATCTAAAACTAAAGTATATGAAGATCTCTCTTTAATGCTACTTGGGATATGAACATCATGTAATAGAGAGATGGAGTCAAATACTATTGGTTATCTTGGCCATCACATGGGACTAGCAGATATGACCTAAACTGTGATGTGACATCTTGAGACAGGCTTCTCTGTTCACTCCAGATGCACTTCATCTGACTTCCAGCTGGAATTCCTGAGAACCCACTCTTCAGCAAGCCTGAGCTTGTATCTACCATTCCATGGTGCATATGTCCCTACAAAAGTAATAGCTTTCTACACTGGCTCTGTCCTGGAACTCTATTCAACTCGTGTGACCTATATAAAGGAAAAGAAATCTGACACTCTATGACTGAACAATTTTTTCTCAATTTATCTAGGGGAATGGATTTTACAATAAAGAAGTTCTTATTTCCTTTGCAGTTATTCTTGCCCCAGATGAACAGAAACCTCTTGTCTCTGAATCAATGTGAAATTTCACTCTAAAAATCTATTTTTCATATCAAAAAATGAATATTACAAAATAAGACTAATCTTAAAACCTGTCCCTGAAAAATTACACCAGTAACTTGCTTGCACAAATATGCTTTCTCTTTCATCGCTGTTCACTTCCTCGCTTTAAATGTCAGTTATTGTATACCCGTGTGCCCCATTTGGGTAATAGATTTTCCAATGGAACCATATGAAATACTTTGTTAATTACAGCTAGATTAAGCCAATTTACATTCTGGTTGTCTGGAAAATTAATAGTCCTCCTTCTGAAAACTGTTATCAAATTAGTCTATCACAATCTAAATTTCACACCTATCTGTTAATCCTATTTGTGCCTTTAGTTAACTTTAAAAGCATTTGCTGAATATTCTCAAACCACTGGCAGCAGATTACAAGTTGTGTGATTGCACTGATCACTGTCCCATCCTGTTAAATAAACATATTATGTTTGCTCTTCTCTATTTGTTTGATTCGACTGGGATTATTCCATTAACATCATCATTTACTGTGAACAAAGTCGACAAGGTAGGCAGGCAACTGCTATTTAGGCAGCAGTAAAGTAAACCTTAATTTCACCTTCTGCTACATGCATTGACAGGTATTAATCCAGTTCTATTATTTTAAGGTTATTACTGGAATAAAGCTAGCAGCTAACTTGAGTTTTCTGTCCATTCCAATGAGTAGGAGTTATAGAGGTCTCTTTAAAAATTTAATCCTGAAATAATTGTTTACTTAAGGATTCAACATAGTCAGTGCTATACACGTCTTCTTGTACATACATTATTTCAAAATGCAAGTAGACATAGTATATTGGTCTTCATAATTTTTGAGTTTGTTTTGGTTTTTTTTCCTTCAGAATTTTATCAATATTTTATAGCATGTTCTTAAGCCCATGTTATTTACACACAGTTGTCAATTTCATTCCGTATCTGTATCTAATCTCCCTATCTGTTGTCTTGAAGTTATTTCAAGAAACCAAATTTAGGAGAGATAGATAATTATCTTCAAAGATTCATAGAGGTTAAGATTTAAAGATTAATGGGATCATTTTGTCAAGCCTGTGATATATTTGGGACCATTAAATTTCATCTTGTGTTGATGTATGTTGGAAGTGAGCTGTGATGATCTGTATTTAATATTATTATTACTATTGATTGTATTTGTTGTTGTGCTACCCAAAGCCTAAACAAGAAAAGAACTACTCTGAGATAAGCATTGTATGAACACAGACTACTTGATGATCCAGGTTTTGAAGAGCTTACGGTCAATATATGAATATCCTGGAGTTGAAAAATGAAATGTAAATACCCTATATAATAACATTTTTCTTGCAAAAGCAGAAAAAACCTTAGCTGTATTATTTAATTCTATTTTTTCATAAGTTAGAGGAATGTAGCCGGAATTGAGCTACATGGAAAAGAATTCAAACACAAGTGGACAGGTCTGTAAGACTGAAAGGAATGTGGGGCTGGAATGAAATTATTGTGAAGAGATGTGGTACCCCTTTTTTATTTTTCTTCAGTCGTTAAATATATTGACTGTTCAGCAAGATCAAAAAGAAGTTGCACATGACAACCACTAACTAGTCTCCAACACCGAATTTGGGATAAAGAAGAATGAATTATCAAACACATAACCTACTTGGCTCAGCACAGCAGCAGAAGAAACAACCAGGTAAGTTAAACAAAAATATTAGTTATGTGGTTCCGCACCAAAACTAGTAGGTCCTGCTCTACAGTCTTCAGCAGCCGTTTCGTGTGAACAGAGTCATACTGACTCCAGACCAGGGTAGATTTGTGTCCAGTCATCCTGACCCTACTAGATCCCATATGATTTATGGATCTGTGACTAGCACAGATAGAGACAGATAATTTGAAAAGTCATCTTGGACATCTCTATGAAATTTTGCACTAAAGACAGGAAAGAAGGGGGAAAATGCCACAAACTTTCTGTGTTCTTATGCTGAGAAAATCTCCAAGGCTGTGGATGAGATGAGAAAAAGATTAATGACTGTTTCAACAGCCTGTCTGGATACTTGTTTGTACTCTAACCTCTCACTTTGATGTCAAGAAAACTAATCTAGGTCAGGAAAAAACACTATGGGAAAAAATTATTTAGAAAAAGATAAGTGAAAGAAATGGATTTTGCATTTAAATATGAAAGCTGTTAAATCTGAGCTCATTTCACACGTTTGTATCACATGTAAAAGAGAGCTCCTCAATGTCTGTGGAGCTCTTGCAAAAGTTCTATCTCCTATGCCTTCAAGTCTTTTCTTCTTGACAGAAAACTTTATGGTTTCTTTCAATTATAACAGCTGTCAAGGGAGGTCATGATTTCTGAAAAAAAAAAGCTTGGTCCTTTGCTATGGAAGACTCTGAATATTAAGATAAGCTATAATATGGGTGATGTATTCAGAGACCTATGTGTCACTAAAAAGATGGGTGGATGAATTTCAAAACTTCTTTTTCAAGACTGCTTGGATTCATTCCCAGACATATTCAGTTGAAATAATGTCTGGAGGTGAGGATTGTATGGCTTTGGCTCTGGCAAGCTTTATTCTTGATATTCCAAAGTTATTCTATGTTTGAATGAGTATAAAGGAAAGTAGAATGTGGACACATTATATTTTTTCTTATTATTTTAACAAGGCAAATAAGAACACAACCTTTTAATCTAACTCCATACAGCGCGTTCGTTAAATCTGATTTCTGGAAAAAGCTTAAAATCTCATTGTATTCAACTCAGCACTTGCAGCTCCTTAAATTTGAGTTAAAGTAAGTGAAGAACTTGTACAGATTAAAAAAAAAAATCAGTGTTTTTGTTACTTACTTTTTATTACTTGTTATTATGCAAAAGGAAATAAAACATAGAAAAAGAGAATAAATTGTGCACACCAGAGTTACCTATTGAAAGTCTGCAGCATTACATTTTATAATACTGTTATATCTACAGCAAATAAATATTTGTGCAAAAGTTTATTTTGTAAAAAATTGTCTTCAGTTTTCTTGTTCCAATTTATTTTTCCACATTGAAATATCACACCTGTGACTTGACTTGTCATTATTATTGCTTTGAAAATTTATGTTACATGTTTATTTGAAAAGACTTAGGGTGGAACTGGATTCAACTAATAAACAAAGGAAAAATGTTGACTCAAGCAGAATGGAATGAATAGAATGGAATGGAATGGAATAGAATAGAATATTTTAATTTTTTGAAGAAACCAACAAGGATCCTCAAATACCTCTTTTGGATGCCTGTCCCATTGTTTGATCACCCTTATGGTAAAGAATTGCTTTCTAATGTCTGGTTTGAACCTTCCCTGACAGAATTTTGTGGCATTCCCATCGATGCTGTCACTGGATCCCAGGGAGAAGATATCAACAATTAACAGCTGTTTTTAAGCAATAGATAGTTTTCATTTCTCTTGAGCAAATTTTTCCCTGCCTTAAACTACTGCAACTAGGCCAAACTTCTTCATTAAGGCCACATTAATTTAAATTATAACTAGACTCACAGATATCTCCATTAACATTTTAGATCAAATCAGACAGACATTGATGTTCTGATTAGTGAAATTAGGACTCTCTATTATATTTCTTAATGACGAAGTACGGAAGTGGTGGAAACTGCAAACAAATTGATGTTCTAAGTTCAGGAGACAAATTCAAATCACTGTATATCAGAAATAATATATTTTCTCAGTGATATTCTGGAATTATCTAGTGTATTATTTAAGAAAGCATGGTTTATGCTTAATGAATTTAAATATCTCACAGTTGTTCCAGCACCCTGAAGGAATCCCTATTTAGATTAGTCTAACACAGTATTTTTGGGACCAATTATGTAGTCCAGGGACTGAAAAAGAATGAAGAATTGAGTTCTGCATAACTGAAATGCCGAAATGGATTACTGGTTGTATCCCAATTGTCTTCAGAAACTCTTCCCCCATTTTTGGCCGAAAGTCCAGGAAGACAGTTAGCTTCACAATTTTTATTCAGCTTTAAAAGGAGCCAGATCTCAGCTGATGTTGTACCACGTGATTTATGCCTTAAGTTTTGGATTGGATGACAAATGTTTCCATTTCTTTGAAGGTATTTGGATCCCAAGTTGTGTCTTTGCTCATGATGGTAAACATTACTAGTTCTCTTAGTTTAATATTGCTACAAAAGCACTACAGTCACTCTATGTATTCCCGAACTTAGAGCACAAGAGAACATGGCACATATTAGTCATTGTATGATTTTGCTGACCTCTATGAATAGGTATAATTGTTCTAGGGGATGTAGTGCTCAGGATTCAATTCTGGCACTGTAATGGCATGGGATAGCATTAAAATACCAAGTTAGCATTCAGAGAAAGTACCAAACAGTCATGAAAACCCTTGTTTTTTAGATTTAATATGACAGATTTCCCCCGGCACTTTTAGAGTTTTACAACAGGAATTTAATGGGTATATGGCCTGTTAGTGACACATCAAATCATGAGGGCTACTGCAAGACACTTTCTGAACCATCATTCAGTTTTCCTAACCTTCCTTTGATTACCTGTATTTGTACTGCTACAGAAAGTAAGGAAAACAGAATTCCCACATGGGATTTACCTTTGCCTGTCACAGTCATGAAGAGTTACCTACTAAATTGCTTTCAGAACGCTGGCAGAGGGAGCACTTTGGCTGTCTCAAGCTGATAAAAACTCTATTAGTGGACCATTTTCACATCTAATGGCCGCAGGCAAGTCCAACACAGAAATTCACCAATGCTTCAAAATGGATTACTGCAGCAATATTGAGAGAACTGACCCCCCACAAGGCAAGTCAGTGCACCAATCTTTGCTGCAGTCTACAAATCTGTAAAATGGGGAGAATAATAGTTCCCTGCCTTATAAAGTGCTTAGACAGCTAACATCACAACCTTATAAGATGGATTTTTTACAACAGACATGCTAAAATAACATCAAACACATACATTTTAAATGAGAATTAATCATATAAAATGGATTTCCCCTGTTAAAGTGTAATTACATCATCACAATCAGTAAGAGGGGTGGGTTTTTTTTGTTTTAGTTCAGTTTTGTGTATGTGTGTAGGTGTTACTCTAGAGCAAGCCTGTCTTTTATAGATTTAATGGAACACTAAAGAAGTTCCAGCAGCAGCAGCTGTAGCAATACCAGCTCAGGCTGAAAGAACTGTGACTTACCCTAGTGCTTCTAAGTGAGTTATCAGTCAAACATAAGACCAGCTCACTTTATCAAAATTCAAGATCAAAATGTCTCTTGCCAGTCACCTTTTCAGAAATGCAGACAAATCAAAGACAAGCATTCCTGATCTGAAGCACACACAACTTCTGAGCCTGAAGAATATAGTGGAATGCACTAGATGCCTCACAGCTCACAAAAAGTTAATAAACTCTATAGAGGGTGAATATATAGCTGGAAATTATATTAAAAAGTACAGACTTCTTTTTAGCCTAATTTTTATGTCTTCTATGAGACAACATAAAGGACTATGCATACATTTGCCTAGGTGTTCTCAGGGTCAGAGGCTACAATTAAAATGAGGGATAATACATTTTTAGTTTCTTTCCCACTTAGGAGAAAATGTGAGTCAATCAAAACAGGAGTCAAGTTCTGACTCCTGTGCCTTGTATCACTGAGATCTACATCATTTACGCATTAGTAGGGTTTTCAAGATTCAAGTGCAAATATCAGATCAGTTGAATTGAATTATGCTAGTCTCATTACCTGAAAATTTAGATTTCATTCATATAGATCTGAAGTCTTCTTGACTTTGAATATTTGGAGTGTGATTTCAATGTGAGTCTGAAAAATATTCCTGAAATACACTTTATGCAACTCACTTGTGTTTTCTACAGACATCAATAAAAATATTCCCTTTGGGACAGTGGAATAAACATTTGCTAGAGTAAATCATGTGCTAATGGGATACATGACCAACAATTCTAATTTGCTGCTTTGTTTCTGTTCATATGGGTGTAGAAAACCCACCCTCACTCCCCACGTGTTAGCTTTTCATTTACAAACAGACCGAGACTTGAATTTCATTTACTATGTCAGAGATGTAGTTAGGTATGGTATTAGCTTGTGAAACCCATGAGAACAATGCTGCAGTTTCCTGATAGTAAAAAGAAATAATAAGCAGGTGATACAGAGAAGTTTAATTCACTCGACCAGAGGTGAGGCAGGAGTCTATTATGACTTGGCAGATCTGGAAGAATATGTCTGACTTAGCTGCCAGCCCAGAAGAGCAAGGTCTGGATTCACTTATATTAATGTAGATGACTAGACTCAGGTGAAACAGGCCAGGCTGATATTATAAGACAGGCATCTGCACAATCTACCAATTGGGACACAAGAGACACATTAACGCTCTGGAGTGGCTGCTAGAGACTAAGAAAAACACTTCACACTACTAAAATAACATTAGGAGGCCATGGGGAGTTTGACTTTTGCCCCAGCTTAAAGGAGAATAAATATCAAATTAAATTAATTACCTAGGGTAGGATTCAGTTTTTAAACATAATTTTTCAATGTTATTTTCAGTGCCTTACAGTATGACATCCAGCATTCATTTGCTACACAACTAGTTTTCCTTTAAGTCCCTTGAAATGCTTGTCAACCTTCTGAATTTCTGGAAAATGAGGCAGCCTGGCGGCCAGAAACCTTAACAGAATAATCTAATATCTAAAATGTCCATCAATGTCTGCCAGTGTGGGGGTGCATCTTTATGTTTAGATTTAATGTAAAGGTTTGTTCTCTGTACCCCATTTTGTTACTCATGTTCAGCTTCCCCCTATCCTTCCCCAGTTACAATCCCCTGAATGGTTCCCTTTCCCCAGTAACAGTTACCTGCCAATCATGAGTTATGTAACCCCCTGGTCCTGTCCATCACTCCGGGACCTCTCCCTGAGTCTGGAAGATTCTGGGAGAGGTGTTGAGTGATTGGGCAGGATCCAGGTTCCCTCCTCCCATTTCCCTGCAATTCGTTAATATGTATGCTTGTTATGTTGTCAGCCACTCCCCTGTTTCCTTGCATTGGCTCACTGGTGAACCCTTCCCTGAGTCCCACCTCCCTTTTTAAGGGCCTGTTCCTCAAGCTGGATTGTCTCTCCTGAGGCACCAGCTTCGAGGTGACGGCTCCATCCCGGACCCAATAAACTCTTAGTCTGTTGTACCTCTGGAGAGTCCCTCCTTTTTTCCTGAGCCATAGTTATGCTCGTGCTCCTCGGCAGACACGGACCAGCGGCTTGCTGCGGTGCCAGGGCTTGCCAAAAGTGGACACTGCTGCGTGTCAGGTGCCAGGACAATGAAGAAAATAAAACTGAATTTGTTGCAATGATTAAGCCAAAGAATAAAATGTTAATTTAAATGTTTTGCATTTTAATATTTCTCAGATACATACACAGCTCCTTCCAGTTGATTCTGTGGCTGAAGATATGAACCAGTACCCTCTGCATTTCTTTATTCCATTTGTTTCTGCTATTAGGGATACTTGAACATCGATTCTACTAGAATATATAGTTCTCAAAAAGTTTGAGATGTTGATATATTAACACAGACATGACTATCCCATAGCTAATTAGCTAATCCCATAGCTAATCTAATTTTGTTAATTAACAAAAACTTTCTTTTTGCTCAGAAATTGCTTACTAAAAGGTGCATTTTTAATATTTGTAATTTTTATAATATATAAATTACATAATATAATTTTTATATTATTAAGTGAGACTGTATAATTGACAAGTATAACACATTAAATAAGCCTGGTATTTTATGATATCCTAAAAATTTATACTAAAATGTGTTGCTATAAGAACCCTTTTGTAATCAAACTTGCTTGTATTTTTTGTATTTTGTTTGACAAATGGAAGCCAATACCTGAAAGCCCAAGGACATCAAACATAAAATTGGTTGTATGAAGTAAAAGGTATGTGTAGTATCTTCAGTATATTCTGATATCACAAAACAGCAAGAATAAATGGGAGTAGTTGTGTAGTGAAAACTGATCTGTTGAGAACAGATTATTAGAAGGTCAATGACACAAGAAAAGTTCTCTTAGTTTGAAGGAAGATGGTGATGCAGAAAAAAACCTTTAAGTAAGTATTCAAAATGATCATAGCTTCCACAAATCAAAGCTGAAAACATTTTGAGCTTTGTATATTGCTTTTTGACACCCTTAAGCCTTATCCTATGATGTGTGAAAGTGCTGTAGACACTTTACTGTTAATAGAAAAAGGCAAACACAAATCAATACCTTCCTCTTTAGCAAGCCACAGTGTTGGACAAGTCCTGTCTGCCCCTGTTAGTGTGTATTATTGCTTGCTGGCTGAAGATAAGATTGATTTACTTTCCCCTCAAATTCTCATTATAAATTTCCTGCTGCAGTACATTCATTTTTGAGAGAAGAGTAAATGAATTGCTGTGTTAGAGATGACACATGCTTGTGGTGCAATATAATAACTGTTAACATTCTTCTGGGAGAACAGGGATATTATTTCCATGTGACTGTCATTGTTCTCCGTCCCTGCCTTAGTAAACAAAGCATTTTCTTCTTTTTGACATGCAGTCACAAACAATGAGCATGGAAGATCACACCTCAAGGTTGCTTTTGTTTACTTGTGGAGAGAAGGCCAGGTAGTGAACTCGGGCCTAAGCAGGGGGTTTGCTGACAGCACACAACTGACAGGTTTTTTTTGCCAGAGCAGGGGGTTTTTTTAAACAAAATGTGCAAGCAATTTGGGCATAGTTACCTAGATGATCACCCTATCAGTCAGCAGTTTTTTTGGCCTTGTCCTTTCTGTCTATATCTTTCTGTCCCTGAATGAGAGTAAGTCATTATGTCTTTTCTGGAATCTTACTGCAATACAGATAAAATGATTTTGTGTTTCGTAATTTATAAAGCCTTTTGCTGAATGCACTTGCTGAAACATTTTGTGATCCAGTTGCAGGTCATGATTTAGAATTTTAACGAATGTGATTAGTCATAAACTGTGGAGACTTAATCACTATGTAGTAGCCACACACACTCATACACATACAACCCTCATTATTTTCTATGTCCCACAGTAACTGACAAAGCAACATTAAAAGCCGTATCTGTAGTACATGTGTGATTTTTTATTTTCCATAAGCACTGATGTCCTCTTTCTACTTTATTTTCTTTGAAAGTCAACAAGGACAGCAGTAATCAGCAGTGAGGTGTCAGCAGGGCTGGCTGAAAATCTTCTGTCAAAGCTATAACAAAAATCAGTATTTGACAGAAAGTTTTGTTCATTCATCTGACAGTCATTTGTTCATTTTGTTCATTATTCTACCAAGTTTTTTGTACTGTGAGTACTCCATTTTCTTATGACTTTCTAATTCAAATGTGTCTTTTTTCTAACTAAAAGCCTCTTAAAATTCTGTTCAAAATGTAAATATTTTCTTGTATTCATAGTCAATAAAAAATCCATTAGCAATAATAATTGATATTCTTTATTTTTAATCATAAAAGAGGATAAGATGAAGAAGAATTATCGTTCCCAAACTAAATATACTTACACACGTGATTCTGTATATATTGATGTTTGATGACTACTTTTTTTAAGGCATGGCAAAAATTTGGATGATTATCTCTTGATGAAAAAAAAAGAAAATAAATTTAATATATTCTCCTTTTGGAGATAAATTATCTATGTGCTTAAATGACCCATAGATAAGAGATAACTCTGAGAATATTGAATACTGTGAAAAGTTTCTGGGCATAAAATGCCTTTAGTTCTTCCATATCTTGTAGTCAGAACTGTTCTTTTCCTTTCTTTACATCTATTTTAGCCAAAAGGTATTAGAACCTTCTTTGTGAGGACTAGTGATCTTGTGTAGGTGTGCATGTTGAAATTTATCTTTAATGTTGAAAGAGATAACCCTTCTTCTTCTTCAGCACAGTGTCTGCTGCCATAGGCCTTCTTATGGTACCAAGAGAAATAAAAAAGCCCAAAGTCAAGAACACTCTCTTGACTAACTGTAAACACCCCATGATGCCACTTACACACAGTTAAAAATACCTTAAGTTAGAAAATCTTAGAGTGATTTATATCAGAAGAGAGCTCTGAAGATCATCTAATATATCTCCATGATCAAAAGCGTGAGTACAATGCAGGCCACTGGAGGCCTTGTTTGGTCAAGATATGAATATCTTCAGGGGTGAAGATACTGCACCCCCCTAAAGCCAACTGCTTTTGACACTTCCTACTGCTATAGGTATTATTCTAAATACCTATTTTGAGTATTCTTTGATGATTCGGTTCCAGCTTGGTCTCCCATAGGTCCTCTTCTGCAGAGTATTTTGGCTTGCTGTGCCTGAGCCAGTACTGCTGCTATCGGTGCCAGCCATGTGCATATTCCCAGTCCAGTATTCAATCACCGGTGAGATATATCCTCACACTTACAGGACATCTAAAAATATTCAAATGATAAACGTCTTTTGATTATGAATCAGTGTTCTGTTTTAAGCAGTTCTGCAGGATCGCTGCTCTGTGGTTCTCATTTATATGTTGCACAGGGAGAAACACAGAATTTATGTATGTATGTGTTGTGAACAAGACATAAAATAGCAGGAAAATAATGTGGTCTTATCCTTACTGCATGTGATTGTTGTTTTTATGAATTGGACTCTTTCTTGCCCTTGATCACATAGTCCTTATGTAATGCTTGATAATCACTCCAATGAAACTGCTCACAAGTTATTGTTAATGATGTGATACTAATTTTTTAATTTGATAAATTAAGTTCTACTTTATAGAATTGTTGAATGTTACCAGCAACACAAACTGCCTTAAATCTGTGCTTATATTTGCAGTTCTTTGGTATTGTTTTCTGTCTCATCCTTTTTTTTTCTCCATAGCTCTCTATGCCCAAATCCCTATACACACGACATGCAATTGAATTTAATTCAAGTGTCTAAGAACTGACTGAACAATATTCATGTAATTGAAACATTTAAATGAATCACCGTCATTAAGATGAAATATGCCTTCCTTTTTGTTCAGTAAGAATAGCACATCTATCTCTTGTCCATTAAAATTTATTTGGACTTTTATAATTTCATTTAAAAATGTTTGCATTTCCTAAGGGATTCAGTAAATAAATATACTGATGATAATTAGCAACTCTATTCAATTATATAATGAATATTTTCCAATTTTTGAATAAAAAAATAATTCTTGTGTTTTTATCTCACAGGCAAACAGGATGATGGCTAGCAATATAAGTTTAATGATTCAATAGCCTAAGAAAAGTGAATCATTTTACATGCATTTTTAAAGGGTATTGCAATAAAATTGCAGTGCCGACAAAACAGACATGCCTGTGAGTTCAAAAAGATTTGGAACAGGGTAAGGAAGATTGCTTTGAAGAAAAATAAATAAGAAAGGAAAAGCTGCACACAGAGCTATAAATAGCCACAAATGAGATACTTAGAAATTGTTTCTCTGGTGTTTACTGCAATGAATTAGGAGTGAATAATGAGTCTATTTATGTCATGGTGGCCAGGCTCCCTGTTTGATAGAGAAGTCTGTTTGCTAAAGGAATTTTTCAGATGGCAGGCCATATACAAACTTCTTAAAAATTCCAGGATTAAGAAATATTTATATTTTTTGTTACTAACCAACACAAAATGTAAATATTTCTCAGAAGGTAATTGCTTCCTTAAAAAATTCCAAAAACCTAAACCACCAAAAACAAACAAAACCCCAAACAAACCTGCTTTTGACACAAAAAGCAAAGTAGTACTCATAGCTATTGTTTTTCAGAAAACTCTGAATTGTCTGCCTTTTGCAAAAGTTAGGTTTATGTCTGATAGTATCCTTGAGAAACACAGAATCAACCAAAAGGCATGGAGCAGCTTCCACATAATGCCAAGGGAAGAATAAAATCTTTATAGTTTCAAAAGCTCGAGGAACCTTACTTTAATATGTAGGCAGTGCTTTTTGAAAAGCCATCAAGCCCTATGAAATTGCACACTTTGTTCTTGGAATAACTGTGATAGCTAGAGCATTTCTCAAGTAGTTCAGGGAACAGTCTTCATAAAGAAGAGTGTATTTAGTGGGTCTCTCATCATTGCCAAAGAGCAGGTAAGAATAAATGACACAGGCAGATGTGTCATACAAAGTTTCATCTAGTGGTGATGCAGATATGGTGTATTTGTTATCTTTCTGAGCTCGGGTAAAGACATCCCCATGAATGAGCAGGATGTGTGTTTGGTCATGCATGTGCAACACTAAACAGAGCAGAAGGGACAAGCTCCATCAGCAAACCTGACCTTGCAACACTGTTTATGCTGTAATTGTGTTTTAGGGAGTAAAATATATTCTATATGGGTTATGGCCAGATTCTAGTATTTCACCAAATTAGAATTCCAGCTTTGATCTGTGGCAGTTTTGCATGAAGGGTTTACAGGTTTTAAAGGTAATGTCACAAAGATTAAGAGACATGAGTCTGAGCTTTATGCCCTTGTCTCTTGAGCTCCAAAGGTCTTTAGAATAAATTTATGGATACTTTATGTATGTAAAAATGATGGATAATGAAAATAATTCCTCAAATTGTCTTTAGTATTGAGAAATATCAGGGAACTGAGTGTTTGGCTGCCTTTCCTTCTTGAAAATTGTTTATTTTGGTTTTTTGGCTCCTTTTTAATCCAAACATCAGAGAAAAATTGTAGCAGTCGGGATGTAATACCTCTTTTGCAACTTAAGGAAAACAGAAGGAGAAACAGAAACATGAAAGCAAAGAGTATTATTGAGGTCTTTTTCTTTCCCAATGATTTTGGATCCTTTTCTTAGTCTCTATTCAGAGTAATGGAAACTATGTCATATTGCATACAGCGGCTACTCAAAGCCAGAAACAGCTCCTTACATCTGGCAAAAGAAAAAAAAACACAACTCCCCTGCATGTTTTAACTAAATTTTTAAATAATTTTTGCCGCACAGTAGAAATAATAGCTAATTGGTAACTAACCTTGCTCTTTAATCCTTTATTCTCAATTTGATATACTCTTCCTTTTTTTGCCTTTCATATTTATTAACCTAAATTAAAAAAAAAATCTCTAATAGTGCAGCTGTGGCAACATCTCTTCCTTTAAGCCCAAATACTGAACTCAGATGTTCATATGAAACTCATTAAATGAGCACAGTCTCCTCTGACAGTCACAGCCACAGGCAGTTGGCCTTAGTTGTCAATTCCTTCACCACCACAGAACACAAAACGTTTTGGATCCACTGTATTCTGTGTGTCATTCTATGAAGTGACACACTAGAATGATTCTGAGAATAAACTTAGGTTGTTTTTCCAGTTCAAAAAGGTTTTTTCTGCTGCTGTTTTGTAAACAAACATAAAAATATATCTTTTATTCTGAGGTGAAATACAAATTGTTCTTTAGGACATACTGTTTTTCTTTTGCTCCCTCGTCTTGACCTTTGTATACATTCTTAGTAGAGCTCATTCAAGTAGATATTGTTTATTTTCTTGAGTCCTTTGCCTTTCTAAACTGAAGATATGCAGTTTGGAGGAGGAAGCTTCCTTCTTGTTAACTAGAGAATTCAGCCAATTAGATCCTTACATCTTGTGCACCTGTTGCATGTTTTGGTTCCCGTCACAGCAGAACATAAACATAGTTCTTAATTACAACTGTCAGGCATTTCAAAGACATCAAAACAATTATTCTAATTCCAACCCACTGCCATACTAGGACACTTTCCACTAGATCAGATTGCTTAGAGCCCCATCCAGCCTGGCACCGAACACTTCCAGGGATGGGGCACCCATAACTTTTCCACCCTTTCAAGTGCCTCAGCACACTCACAAGAAAGAATTTTCTCCCAATATCTAATCAAAATCTAACGTCGTTCAGGTTAAAGCCATTCCCCCTCATTTTATCTCTGCATATCCTTAGAAAAAGCTATTTTCCAGTTCTCCCATTTGCCCCTTTAGGTACTGAAGGGCTGCTAAAAACTCTTCCTGTCAATAAGGAAAAGTGTAAAATTTGGCTCAAATCATTATGGATGTTCTCTTCATTAAGCCACCCGGATATAATTTCTTACATGTCAAGTGCACACACTGGCTTTCAGAGCCAAAAGATCAGTGGAAAAAAAGAGACAAATCAATTTTAAAGACCAATTTGAACATTTTATGTTCTTCTTTTTTCTTCTTTTTCCAATGACATATTACAGTCATTTTGTTTCATTGGCAGCTCTTCTATTCTGGTAATTCCAGACTGCAAAATTATCTGGAAGATACAATTTCCTTCTACCTTTCTCTTTCTTTGGCCTTATTCATTTTAAGTTGTTAAATTTCTATCTGATCTCCTATCTATGCTGCATGAATTATTGGCTGAGGCTGATGTAATTTAAAATTGCATATATGTCATATTACATTTGAAATCTTTGCCACTCTGAGATGGATATGTGGGGTGTGGAGTGGTAGGGTGGGGTGATGTTTTTTTGTTTGGCTTTTTTTTTTTCCTTTAAGCATAGGAATAATTTTATAGTTTATATTACTTTACACTGCATTATTCCTACCTAGATTTCTTCAAGTTCAAGGTCTCTATAATAATATAATTATTAAAATTTATTGAAATATGAGTTTTATTCCATGATAGAATGTCATTCTGTTCCTTTAGAATCATATTCTATTATTCAAGTCATATGAGAAGAAATCTGTTGATTTTTCTGGCTGCTTCTCTCAACTTTTCTGAACAGCTTTAAAGGTAAACATATTATTATGCCTAAGCCATAAGCAATTTTTCATATTTCAACTTTTCAATTTATTTTATTCTTGAGGAATATCTGCTCTTTTATTTTTTGCTAGATTGGTTTTTAATCCATGAAGACCTCATATACTTTTATGATTATAAATATAAGTTGCATCTAAGGTATCAAAATTACTTTCATTATAAACTGATTTTATCTGTTGTTTCTAGTCACATTTCTGTAAATCCAACCTTTAGGGTACAAACTAATTAAACTAAAAAATAATTTTAAACAGGTTTTGATGACTTTCATTTCTTCTATATCTTAGATGGAAGGACTACAAAATTATAATAAAAAATAAAAGATCTCACCCAAAACTGAGTCTAGCTTGATTTTGAAACTTTATAGTTCAGAGAAAACAATGCAGTTCTTTGTTAAGTAACAGTACTTAAGCTGAATATAATCCAGGTCCAAACATTTTTAACTTTTTTTTTTTTTTGTTTATTTGTTTTGTTGGAGTTTTTAATATAAATTAACCATTTCAAAATATATTTAATTAATATAAGATTTTCTTAAATACTGAGTCAACATATTAGGTTATTATTCATATTAAAATAAGAAACTAATTTTCTTTTAAAAAATATGGGGTTTAATTATTATTCAATTAAATTTAATTAAATAATTGATGAAAAAATTGCTTTGGCCTGTTATATTATGTAGTGCATCACAATCTCAGTGCTAATCCAGTCAGAAAACCAGTGTCAGAACTAGCTAACAAAATAGCAGATTAGACTGATAATGCATTCTTTAAAAACTCAATTTAAGTTTGTAAAGATATTTGGCAAATTTATGGATTTAAAAAAGTTGCCTCAATTGTTCAGGAAATTTATGAGTCTTAGCAATATTAAAAGGAGCTGAAGAAAATTCAGTGGTCTTGAAAATAAGGCTATTTTCTGATGCTTCATATGTCAAAATAAGTTTAAAACACTTCACATTCCTACCTATTCTAAATAAATAAATAAAGTTCACTCATTCATTTAAAACTTGTAATATATCATAGTTAGACCACCAGGGATTTATTCTATTTTCTTTCTGTTGAATGACACTTTGAGATATACTTGGTTTCCATTTATTAATGTGTCTGCAAACAGGTCCACAGAGAAATCTTAAAATTTTTACTTAAAATGAAAAGAGGTATTTTCAAAGCAATTATTATTCTTAGTAGATGATTATTTTCTCTTGCCAGAAATTATGGCTAACTTGAAAGTTATGAAGAATTTGTTGGTAAAAACAGACGAGTTAGTGATACAGATATCAATAGGTCAGTTTAGGATGTTCTGCCCAAAAATATGTTTTAATATTGAAGTTGGACTACTGGTTCCAGAATTGCAGAACTACTCAACAGGTTGTCAGTAGAGACAGAATGAGCTGTACACTACTTGGTAGAACCATGAAATATAACATTTATTTATTGTTTATATTTCTCTAAAGTTACTTCTAACCTTCCTGGATGGGGAATCTGACAGTACTGCCACGGGTTTTTTTCACTCTTTATTTTATTCTCAGAATAAATCCATTAGATACAGATCTACTTAAGAGCTGTCTGCTTTTTGGAAGGGGTTAGGAATCTGGTTGCACTGACAGATTTCTATTGTTTTGGTTTGGTTTTTATTTTCAGCCATATATATTCTCTACCTCTGTTTCCTAGGGCACAAATGATTCTTCTGAGATGCATAAGCCTTCACGGAGCTTCAATGTATCTTGCTTGCTGTCTGAGCTGCATCTCTATTTTTGTTAACTGATGCTACAAATTGCTCATGCTTCTAAGAGAGCAACATTGTAAAAGGCTAAGATTCACATATGCTTCACTCTAGAAATAACTATTTATGATATCAGATGATGCTTAGTGTGAGGAAGAGGAATGAAATTGACAGTAGGAAATTTTAAGCACTAAATATGGAGTATGTTTACAGTGCGTAGGTTTGCATCCCCATTGCAAATATTCAGAGTGTCCTAGTCTAGGAAACTTTGGTTTATCCTGCTCTGCCATGCTGTCAATACACAAAATAGAATAGGCCAGTGCATAGTCATTTTGAAATAATCCCTGATATCCTGCCATATTCTGATACTGTATAACTGGAATTATCAAAATGACTTCTCTATTTCAAATATAGTTCAGAAGAAAAATGTGTCCAGAATTGTAAAATACAATTTCAAAGGCTTATTTCCCAAAGAGGACATTTACTTGTTAATTCAGATGTTGCATAAAATGAACAAATCTCTGAAACAGCATTGTTATCATCATGCAGTTTCTGCCCAGCCCTCCTAGCATACATGATAAGCTGCATTTTATTATTTTGTCCTTTTTTTCAAACTGGATTGTTAAATTGTTTCCTTTACTAATCTAGAAGCTATTAAGCACGGGTGGATAGGTAGACATAGTCTGGATGCATAGTTTCCCTTGCGAAATAGTGTTAAGGGATAAGCTTTCATTGTTGATATAGGCTTCCTGAGGACTAAAGCAAACAAACCAGGATCAGCATAGTGGTTTATTCTATTTACACAACTGTTAGCACTTTTCATTTTTCAATTTTACCTGATAATATAATTTAATTCTTTTTTACCTCCAAGGCAGCATGAAATGATAGAGAGGGAAAATGTTTCCAGGAAATGAGACTGTTAAATTTCTTCCTTGATGCCAACAGAAAGAATACATTCACTGAAGCACTTACTGATGTTTCATTAACTTGAAAGGAAGAATTAGAACCCACAGTAAGCTGTTAAGTATGATCTATATCAGAGATATGTGATTCTAAAGAAAATTAAATATATGTCTCTTCTCTACACAAAAAGACCCCTAAGCCCCGAAACGGTAAGAAAAATCTGGAAAGAATATTCACCCTTCTTTCTTCTTTTAGAGCAACGTGCAGAATGTGACATCTGTTTGAGAGTTCTGAACTCATATCCTATAATAAGAAAACTCTAGATAAAAAACTTTTAAATTATTATTTATCTCTACATTAGTTTTGAGAAAAAAAGCCTTACAGTTTCTGTCCCTCTTCAGGGTGCATAGTCTCTTGTTTGTCAAAATGATTTCCAATTCCTTTTCATTTTACCCTTTTGAATTTATGCTTGTACTAAAAATTCTCATGAAAATGGTGAGAATTGCAAATATTTCCACAGAACGTTGGTTTAAAGGTTTCTAAAATGAAACCAAGACATTATGGGAAATTATTCTGATCTTCACTCAGATGTGTAGAATTTCTGAAAGTAAGCCCTTTACTGTGTATGTATTTTTCCCCAAATCAGACTCATAGACACCATCCCTGCCCCGCTTCACATTACCATAAATTCATGGTAAGCTTCATGGGTGGGTGCCTACTTGTATCAACCCAGACTGAGATGCCTATACAGAATTATGCTCTATAGACACTTTGTAAAGATGCTACCACTACAGGGAGGAACTACAGTCTATTTAGGTCCCTCCCCAGGCATGCTGGAGATTCCAGGGTCTTCTCTAGATGAAGCCAAGCAGGGAAATGAATAGTTTTTACCTTCCTTGACTACTAATCGTAAAGTTGAAGAAAAAATGCAGCTGTCTCCCACACTGCCCATGTAAGACACACCAAATGTATAAAACACTTCAGTACTTTGTAAGGATTCTGCTTTGGAGGTCTTAGGCAAGTACAGTCTATATCAAATCTTTGTATAGTTGAATTGTGGTTAAAACATGGCCTTTTCCATGGTCTAGGAAATGATGGGTATGTGATAATTACTTGTATTGCTCCTGTCACCTTTAATTGTAGTCTAGAGCTCCAGACTATAGATGTGCATCACTGTAGCAAAAGATTCTTGTTTGCAGGCTGTAGCTGTTGTTCTGCAGGGTGACTGACATTAATCAGGTTATGAAAACTTGAGGGGAATAAACAAAAAATATTTATGTAACAGAAGATAACTCCTCATTGAAGATGTAATTTGGCCAGCAGACAGTTTGCTCCATAGCTCATTCATTGAAATGGAAGTCTCTGATTAACTCTAATGGAAAGAGAATTAGGCGGCTGTCAAGTATGGAGAAAAGTCTATAGTTAAAAGCAGTGCCTCAGAAAAAGAGGCACCCTGAACACCTATACTCAAACTTCTTAGTATTTTATGCACATCCCCTTGTCTGTGACAGAAATCAAATAGAAAAATAGGATCTCATTAGTTCACAGGGATAACCTTGTTTTGCACAGAACAGGGCAGATGGTTTCAGTCGACATCAAGTTTTCTCCTTTTTATTTTTTTTCTTTATTTTTTTTTTTTTTTGGAACTCTGGCATAGCAGACTGGCTGATCTAAGGTCTTTTAGGTTTAGCAAGGAGAAGGTAGGGAAAAAAAAACCAACCAAAAAATCATACTTCATGAAAGAACATGAGAAAAAACTTTTTTCCTTTCCTGTATTTGCTTCAAAGGAGATCGTCAAAGGCATAGAGCTTTTTAAAGACTATGAGTATGGCATTTTTTTCAAAAGAAAATGCAAGTTTCTATATCTAGAAAGAGTTTTCAAAGGAAACTGAAACTAGAGGTACAGCAGATACAGATTTTTCCTATGTTAAGACAGTCATGATTTTTTATCAGACACACAACTGCTACTACCATCTGGAGGTTTTACATGACACTGCTTAAACATTTGCAAATGATTAAGGGGTCCCTTTAAACACAAATACCAAATTAAATTGCCAGAATAAATGTTCCAGATGTATTAGTACTCCATGTCCTAAACTGACTGGTGGTATAAACAATCTCATTACCATCTATGCTGCTTGTATTCTGAGTCTCAGGGATGCATTGAAATCTATCAAATTGTATTTACTAACTTCAGGTTTTAATTCTCACATTTATTTCCCAGGTGAAAAGGTGAAACTCATTACTGGGAATAGACTTAGCAAAAGGTCTACGACCTTTCAAGCCCTCTAAAGCTTTAGGCAAAGTAATTAGGCAAACTGGACTTAAAAACAACATCACATTTTGATATACTTGTCAGCTCTGCATAAGTTTTCCAAGAGATGGAAGGGAAAACAGAGGCAGAGAGGAAGACAGAGAGAGGACAATCCCTGGGTATTTAATTTTCTGATCAAACTCTTTTTTAAAAATCTGTATTTTGTGCACTGCATGAGGCAAAAACATTTTCCTTAATTATATTTGATAGTTTATCCATCTTCCTATGTCTCCCTTAGGGAATAAAAAGATAACTGGTTTCTTAAAGCAATAAAGGCAAACTGTCTAAAGCAAATATTAAGTTGTGTTATAATAGCTTCAACTTTTCTAAATTACTTCAATAAAATCCCCAATTGATGTAATCAAGACAAAGATTGGAGAAGCTTTGCAGGTCAAATGGCAACTTTATTAATGTGTAAAGCTAGCAAAAAGAGCAATAAAAATAAGATTTAAAATACATAAATACATTTAAAAGCAGCAAATACAGAACATGAGATACCATTTTATACTGTCAGTGGGTATGTAGCACACACATGAGAAAGCAATTCACTTCGTTTTCTTGATATTGAAGAGTTCATTTTTCTCCATTGAAATTGTAGGGGAAAATAACAACAATAAAAATAGAATAATTAGCATTGATATTTTTGGGAATCGTTACTTTTAAAATTATTTTTTTTAAATTACTTTTATTACTAAGAGTAAAAAATACCCAACCCTAAGCATACCCTAAAGAGACTTCATTGAAAACAATTAATTTACCCAGGAGATTTTGACACGTCATAACTGTATTTTACCATAGCCATTAGTGATCATTACTAAACTCGCAATGCAGGAATCAGGAAATATTTATTCAGTATTGCTCTTGCTCATACACACAACTGTTCTGTCTGTTTTAGTTCTGTCTGTTTAGTTTACTTTTCATACAATATACCCGTTTATATCATCTGACAATATCCTGCATATCTCCAAGGATGACCTATAAAATCTTTGCACATGAAGGGGTAGTTATTAGTCTTTCCTGACCTATTTATTTATATCTACTTTATTTATTCACTTACTTATTTATGCAATATTTCTTATGAAGCCTCCATTGTTCAGAGAATAGGGCTTCAGCCTACTTGTTCATCCATTTCAGTGTTTTGGGGCTTTAATGCTCTCCTGCAAATTTTTAAATGCCACCATGTTTTAGTAACTGAAACAAACAATATTTATGTTGGAGGCCTGTAGCCAGTGATGTTATTGCAGGGATCAATGTCAGGTCTAGTCCCATTCAACTTGTCAATGACTTGGATTGAGGGACAGAGTGCACCTTCAGCAAGTTTGCAGTTGATTCAGAACTTGGTGGAGTGGCTGACGCACCAGGAGCCTGTGCTGCTATTCAGTGAGACCTGGATAGGCTGGAGACCCTAATGAATTTGACAGAGGCAAGTGTGTAATCCTGCACCTGGGGAGCAATAATCCCATTCACTTGTACAGGAAATCAGTAGTACTGTCCTGGGTTGCAGTATAAGATATGCACGAAGTATTCTGTCACCATCTTCATGAACTGTTGAAACCAATTGCTGAAGCAGTGTTCTTCCAGATTTCTCCCTCCCTCTTCTGTTAAGGTGTCTTCTGCTAATGGGTCTTCTGCTAATGGGTCTTCTGTTAATGGCCTGCTGCATGACTCATAGGTAACTCCCGGAGGGAGTTATCTCTCTTTAATGGGCCATTAAGGACCCCCTGTATGACTCATCATCCCATTGTGAGATGCTCTGCCCAGGGGGAGGAGCCAAGCATTCTCACCTAGATATAATCTGGGATTTGGGGCAATACGGGGGACCTTACCCACTGGATTCCCAGAGGATCAGAGCTACCAGACCTTTCTACAGGATCACTGCTTCTGTCATTCCACTCAGGTTGTATTCTGACTCTGTCAGTGGTATTTTGTATTATTGCATCTATTTTATTTAATTTTATTCTTTTTTTTTTCTCTTCTCCTATTAAATTGTATTTCTGACTTGAAGCCTTTCACTCATTTTGCTTTCAAACCACTACAAGTACAAAAAGTCAGCCAGCGGCCAGCAGTGTAGCCTTTTGGTCTGGTTGGCTGGGCTGCATTAGGAAGAGCACTGCCAGCAGGTCAAGAGGTGATTCTTCCCCTATGTTTAGCCCTCAAGAGGCCACATCTGGAGTGCTGTGTCCAGTTTTGGGCTCCCCAGTACAACAAAGACAAGGAACAGTTGGAGAGCGCTCAGTGAAGGGTTATGGAAATAATTAGGGGAGTGGAGCACCTCTCTTGTGAGGAAACACTGAGAGTTGTGTCTGTTCAGCCTTGAGAAGAGATGAATGAGAGAGGATCTTGTCAATGCCTATTAGATGGATTATTATGTAGATTATAAGGAGTATGGGGCCAGACAATCTTCAGTGACAGGACAACGAGCAACAACTTAAAACATGGGAAGTTTGACCTGAACAAGAGGAAGAACTTGTGGATAACAGAGCACTGGAATAGGCTGCCCATAAAGGCTGTGAAATCTTCTGCTCTGGAGATATTCAAAACCCACCTGGAGTTAATGCAGTGCAATCTGCTCTAGGGCATTGCTCCTTTCAGACTGATGTTGGACTAGATGACCTCCAGTGGTCCCTTCCAACTCAGACCATTCTGTGATTCTGTTAAAAGTACAATTCAAAAGTTCTATGTAAGAATACACAAATAAATGGAGCAATAAACCATCAATCTTCTTTTTCTTATATTGATTCTTTTCCTGGAAACAAATGAATAGTTATAATCTTAAATCAGTTAAATTATTTCATTAAAATATTATTATCTTGTATTTGTCTGTGTTTCAAATGTACCAGTATTTCAGGGTTTCAGGTTTTCTTTCCTGAGATTTAGGTTGGTGGTTCGGGGTGGCCTTCAAGTGAGTCTTTTTTGCCTTCTGCCCTCTGAAGGTTTTGAGCTTGGCACAAGAATGAAGCAGAGTCTCAAGGTCTTGGTGTTTCTTGGCTTCTCCCATGTTTATTATTTCTTATCTTAAAATTTCTCTGTGCCCGGCTGAGATGTTCACAGCAGCTCGGACACAGGCGACTCCCCCCATGACGGGAGATCACTACCTTCTTATGCAGATAGTTACGTACTTATTATTTACAATTTTGTGCCAATGCCCATTACCTCTACTAAAGGGGTCATTTCTACTTTGACCCAATCTCTTTACACTACTTTGTGCCCACGTCACATCAGAAGATGGATGTCAAGGGAGAACAAGAAGAACCCAGGGCACTGCCCTAAAATCTCCATCTTGTTCCCCATTCACCTCCATTCTAAGAATCCCAAAACTACCAAATTTTCCACCCTGTGATTAGCTAAACTACTGTTTTCACACCTTTGTGACTTGTAATTCTTCTCTCAATGTTGGAAGCTTTTTCCGTGGACTGAAATCAAAGACTCTGTCTTTCTGGGCTCTGTGCCAGAAAACCCCCCTGGACAGACCCCCCTGTCCAGGATTCAAACCCTCTTTCTTGGGTCCCAGGCCTCTCTTCCAATGGTCTATCACCTTCCAGGGCAACTAAAGGAATGCCCTGGACTCCAACACCAGTACAACAAACCTGTATGAGCTGGAACATTCCATTCTACATCACTGGCTCATGTAAATTTGTTATGCCTTTCTTCATGATGAAATGCATTTGGTCATAAAGAGAAAAACATGAAGTGCATGTGGCAACAAACAGAGAAATTGAGACAGAATTTGAAAATCAATTTTTTGTTTACAGTGTTACTCAAACTTGTAGACACTTTTCAAAAAGTGCACTGGATGTAGCCACAATGTCATTTAATTAGCTGCTAACCTTGTAAAATGGAATCGTATTTTCTGATTTTCTTCTACTTTTATGAATGACATGATTTTATTTTGCATTTTTTAAAAATCCCTTCTAATTGTCATGCTGTATGTTAACTTCAAATAAACAGTTATAGCTTTAATAACTTTTATATTGTCTCTATGTTGCAAACTCAAAAAAAAATTACATTGCAATAAATAATGTAATGGTAACACACCAACATCTGTGTTAACATTGTTCAAACTATCAGTCTTTCATAAGAAACATAAAAATAAACATCTTAC
This sequence comes from Trochalopteron elliotii, assembly GCA_024734555.1. Taxonomy (NCBI): domain Eukaryota; kingdom Metazoa; phylum Chordata; class Aves; order Passeriformes; family Leiothrichidae; genus Trochalopteron; species Trochalopteron elliotii. The sequence goes on from JANPWX010000013.1 coordinate 7,337,770, forward strand.
TTGTTTATGAAGTAAACACTGCATATCTGTAAACAATGATGAATGCCATTTCCTTCAGTTTGGAGTGCAAGAACACTGTCCTGGCTATTAAACTGAATGCAGACCAACAACAGTCTGCAAGTTTTATTTCTCAAGAGAGAGGATATTGTCACCATCTCATGTCAAAACTTTTTATGTGATGCAACAGCAATAGTTTAACGGTGCTAGTCCTGGGTTAAAATCAGTTGTCCTCAGACATGATTCAGCTGCCAAATGCAGTAATTTTCAATTAAAGTTGCTTGTAGGCCCGATGAGGGGTAGATAATTTTAGTAAGGTATAGTGTTTTTTTTTTTTTTTTTAATTTGTCATAATTAGGATAGAAGCATATTTTGTCATGAATCGCTGAAGTTTTTTTTAGAGTGTTGTCTGTAACAAAAAAGTACAAATGAAGTGTACTTATTTAGGAATAGCCTCAGTTTTTAGTTCATTTTTTTAAATAAAAATGTTTGGCTGTATTCAGAAACAATATTCTTTATAAGATGAAAAGAAAAGAAAATGGAAAATGTGGAAAAAAAGGGCCTGAATTCTTCTTTTGTTGTTTTCCTTTTGTTTTTGTTTTGGTTTTGCTTTTTGTTTTTTTTAGGTTTTTTTGTTTATTTGTTTTGGTTTTGGTTGGTTTGGGGTTTTTTGTTTGTTTTGTTTTTGTTTGTTTTGTTTTGTTGTATGGTGGGGTTTTTTGGCTGGTTTTTTTTTTTTTTTTTTGTTTGTTTGTTTGTTTGTTTGTTTAGGATTGACGATCTAAAAGCTCTTAGGAGGTTTTATAGCTTTCCAGGTGTCTGAACTTGTTTTGGGCCCATCCCTCTCTCAAAACCATGTGAAAAAAACTTGAGTCTATGTAGTGTTTTGGGTTTTTTTTCCCTAAGTTTTATGTAGCTTTTTTTTTTTTTTTGCAAAGAAGTGTGCCTGATAAGAACAGAAATTAGAGCAGAGACTAATTTGAAACGGTTTTTATGGTCCTTTGACTAAGATTAGCTTCATGAACCAAAATAACCAGTGAGGATTGAAATAGAATTGGGATAGGGCATTTGGGAGATTGGTGGCGTTTTGCCCAGCCTAGTGGTTTATGACTCGTTCTTTTTCATTACATGTGCTGTAGTTACGACTCAGACACTGAGCTGAATTCACAGTAGAGAGGATAATAGAAATCAATACCATGGAAAAGAATAAACAGTGAAAGCTGTCTATTCATGACAGCTTTCTTCTGCACAGATAAAAACTGAGCCCTTTCTTGAGACCACAAGAACTTCTACTTCTTGCCAAATTTTAAACTTAGTGCAGTGGCAAACCAAAAAATTCAAACAAACAACAGTAACTCCAATCAAGAAAAACAAGCCATTCTATTAAAGATAGAAAGTCCTATAAATTCTGATACTAAGGTCTTAAACTTTAAACCTGTCTGCTCTGCACAAGACTTCATGATATCACAGAATCACACAATAAACGGAGCTGGAAAGAACCCACAAATATGATGGAGTTCAGCTCTTGGCCCTGCACAGCACCATCCCCAAGAGTCACACCCTGTGCCTGGGAGCATTGTCCAAATATTCCCTGAACTTTGTCAGGCTTGCTGCAGTGATCGCTTCCCTGGCCCACTGCACAACCCCCTTCTGGGTGAAGAACTTTTTTCTATTATCCAGCCTTAATCTACCTGACATAACTGCAGGCCATTCTCTGAGATTCCATCACGGGTCACCAGAGAAAAGAGATCAGTGCCTGCCCCTCCCCTTCCCCTCACAAGGAAGCTGCAGACTCCAATGAGGTCTTCCATCAGTCTCCTCTTCTTCAGGCTGAGCAGATGAAGTGACCTCAGCCCTTCCTCATATGGCTTCCCCCCAAGGACCTTCACCATCCTCATGGCCCTCCTTTGGATCCTCTCTGACAGTTTAATGTCTTTCTTACATTGTATCTCCCAAAACTGCCCCCAGCACTCGAAGTGAGGACACCCCAGTGTAGAGCAGAGCAGGAAAATCTCCTCCCTTGCCCAGCTGGTGATGCTGTGCCTGATGGCCCCCAGGACACTCCTCTTTGCCAATTTTTACATAAGCACACAGAACTTCACAGTTTGTGGTTTATGAGATATGCCTCTTCTGTTTTACCGCTGACAGGCAATAGAAGGCAGAAAGAAGAACCTCCTCCACTAGTATGCAATTTTTCCTTTTCCAACCTGTTCTGAAAAGGTGTTTTAGTTCTTTCAGAAGACTGTTTTCTTTCAGAAGGCCATAAGTTGGGGGATTTTTTTATTCCAATACTAATCTTGCTGTGCTTGCCTGAGTGTCTGTATGCTCAGTCTGATCAAGTTCTTTGCAAAAGAGCAAAGGTTGCTTCTGTTTCTCTTTTTCTATAGAGATATAAACCTATTAAATCAGAACCTGCCAATTAATAAGAGCCCAGGATTTTTCTTGATTTGATTCTTTCCTTTTGTGACTCTCTGTAGTGCTGCTCAAATGATATCATGTTAAAAGGAGAAAAGATTGTTCATATTTTCAGGGTACTTACTTCACAACATACTTTAAAAGAAGTTGTATCAGACCATTTTGTATAGTATTCAGTTCTCTTTTCAATTTATTCTCCCTCCCAACCCCTCATACATCTCACCGCCTCAATGTGGCCTTCCTGCTGTCCTTGAAGATACACCTCACAAGACACTCACACCCTGTACAAACAGGTTCAAGAAGAGTTGGAGACATGGAGTTCTAAAGCTAGCATTCCCATTCATTTCAGCTGTTCTTAAGGCTCCCATGCTGACACTAAGTTTTAATTTTCCACCAGTTTCTAGTGTGCTGTTTCCAAATTTGTTTTTATGCAAGTCCTAGTGAACACAATCAAACTTGTAATGCAAAGTGACTTTGTGGGACAAGATCCAATCAGTTTATGAGTTCTGAGGACTTTTTGCAGCCTATTTGCCAGATTTTGTCAGCTCAGAGAGAAGTTAACTATTGTTTTTATCCTGGGATGTGAATTTGTTCTCTTTTGTAGATGCTTATTTCCATCACTTAGGCTGAAGCTATTGTTGCACGAGGGTTTATCAGTTTAAAGTCAATTCTGCTTTAGTTGATGAAACCAGGAAAGAAAAGGAAAGAAATATATATTCACTTGCACCTATGCATGTCTACTCTTAATGAAGTCCTGCGTATTACACCTCCAGTATAATAATTTACTCCTGCATTACTAAGGAGAAAACTGTTATTAGCTAAGAAATATTATGCTTAACCCAGAAATTTTTTTTCCATAATCAATGTGGAGAAGTGAGAGTTGATAGGAAAGCTAGTTATTCTGCCTTTTTCCTCCAGAGACAGTATGCCTCTTGGTGTTTGAACCTGACATGTTCCTAAATAAGGACTGGAAACTGTACAATGTTTTCTTTGGTACTTTTCTTCTCCCTCTTTCATATGGGAGTGCAGACACAATGCTGCAGTCAGCTAATGATCAACTTACTCCCAGCCAGATTTGCATATAAAAGATATCAAATTATTTTGTTCAAAACCTGATATGGTCAGTGCCAGCACACTTATAAATTGGGGAAAATACTGATATTTTACTCCTAATACTTACTGGTGAAGACATAAGTAGGATTTTTCTTCTTATTTAAATATAGTTGTCAGTCAACTATTTAGTTGTGAAGCTAAATCATCTTTCTTTCTTTCTCTTTCTTTCTTTCTTTCTTTCTTTCTTTCTTTCTTTCTTTCTTTCTTTCTTTCTTTCTTTCTTTCTTTCTTTCTTTCCTTTCTTT